>PISX010036006.1:0-12394 GCA_004024625.1 Mellivora capensis | reverse complement strand
GCCCCTTCAAAACCCTCAGGTTGTTTTTCAGAGTCCAAAGTCTCTCATGGTTCATCTCCCCCCCAATTTCCCTCAACTCCCTTCTCCTCTCCATCTCCCCATGTCCTCCGTGTTATTTGTTATGCTCCACAAATAAGTGAAACCATATGATAATTGACTCTCTCTGCTTGACTTATTTCACTCAGCATAATCTCTTCCAGTCCCGTCCATGTTGATACAAAAGTTGCGTATTCATCCTTTCTGATGGAGGCATAATACTCCATAGTGTATATGGACCACATCTTCTTTATCCATTCGTCTGTTGAAGGGCATCTTGGTTCTTTCCACAGTTTGGCGGCCGTGGCCATTGCTGCTATAAACATTGGGGTACAGATGGCCCTTCTTTTCACTACATCTGTATCTTTGGGGTTTTTTTAAGATTTTATTTATTTATTTGACAGAGAGAGACCACAAGCAGGCAGAGAGGCAGGCAGGGAGAGAGAGGGGGAAGCAGGCTCGCCATCGAGCAGAGAGCCCGATACAGGGCTCGATCACAGGACCCTGGGATCATGACCTGAGCCGAAGGCAGAGGCTTTAACCCACTGAGCCACCCAGGCGCCCCTATCTAAGTTGATTCTAATGACAACTTGACGAATAACTATTGCTTTTTCCAAGTCAGCTATGAGCTGAGACCCTGAGAAAATAAAGTTTATTAAAGTTATATCCAGGTTAAATGACAGGTGCTTGAGCTACATAATATTTTAAATAGAGACCAGTTTCATCAGAAAACACCTTTAATTTAAAATTCTCAAAAAAAAAAAAAAAAAAAGGGGACGCCTGGGTGGCTCAGTTGGTTAGGCAGCTGCCTTCGGCTCAGGTCATGATCCCAGCGTCCTGGGATTGAGTCCCACATCAGGCTCCTTGCTCGTCAGGGAGCCTGCTTCTTCCTCTGCTTCTGTCTGCCAGTGCTCGCTCTCTCTCTCTCTCTCTCTCTGACAAATAAATAAATAAAATCTTTAAAAAAAATTTTAATTCTCCATTAATAATGACATCCTCATATATCTACATTTGAAAGCAGTTTGTCTTAAATTTTATTTGGTACTTCCCAGTAGGACTTTTGGAGTATTAATAGCCTTGACACTGTTTCTGTTAGGCCTCAGGTGTATTGGATTTCTCCAAAGCCTTACTACCATCCATCATCAATAAAATAAATACCATATCCCTCCTCCTTTGATTCCTAGGAGTGTTTCAAGATGAATCAAATACAATATTGGAAGTGAAGGTGTACTAAAAATCTACATCATAAACTTAAATTTCCCTGAATCTTGTCCTTTCCTAAACACTGAAAGTGACATGGAACACATGAAGATGGGGAATTACTCGCCTGTGACTGAATTCATTCTGGTGGGACTTTCCAAATACCCAGTGCTCCAGTTTTTTCTTTTCATGCTCTGCCTCATCATGTATGTGATAATCCTGCTGGGAAATAGCCTCCTCATTATCATCAGCATACTGGATTCTCGCCTCCACACCCCTATGTACTTCTTCCTTGGGAACCTCTCATTCCTGGACATCTGTTATACATCATCATCTATTCCTCCAATGCTCATCATATTTAGGTCCAAGACAAAATCCATCTCCTTCATTGGCTGTGCTCTGCAGATGGTTGTCTCCCTTGGGTTGGGCTGCACTGAGTGTGTGCTCTTGGCTGTGATGGCCTATGATCGGTATGTGGCCATCTGCAACCCACTGAGGTACCCCATCATCATGAACAAAGTACTTTATGTGTATATGGCTGCATGGTCATGGATCATAGGCCATCTGATCTCCCTATTGCAAACAGTCATGACAATGATAATGCCATTCTGTGGGAATAATGTCATCGACCATCTTACCTGTGAGTTACTGGCCCTTCTCAAACTCATCTGCTCGGATATCACCACCAATGTCATAATCATGACAATGATAAGTATTGTTATATTGGTGATTCCCCTAATGTTAATTTTCATCTCCTATGTTTTTATCCTCTCTTCCATCCTGAGAATTAATTCTGCTGAGGGGAGAAAGAAAGCTTTTTCTACCTGTTCAGCCCACCTCACTGTGGTTATTTTATTCTATGGTTCAGCCCTTTTTATGTACATGAAGCCCAAGTCAAAGGACACAAACACTTCTGATGAGATCATAGGGCTATTTTATGGAGTGGTAGCCCCGATGTTAAACCCCATCATCTACAGTTTGAGGAATAAAGAAGTGAAAGAAGCCATGATAAAAGTTTTAAGGAGACACCTGCATTTATTGAAATCATGAAATGCTTTAAGACATGTGATATCCTAAATGGAGAAATGGGTCTTGTCTTGTTTTTATTCAATTAATTAACATATAATGTATTATTGGTTTCAGAGGTAGAGCTCAGTGATTTATCAGTCTTATATAATACCCAGTTCTCATTACATCACATACCCTCCTTAATGTCCATCACGTACTTACCTCATCTCCTCACCCCTCTAACCTCAGAAACCCTCAATTTGTTTCCTATGATTAAGAGGTTTTTATGGTTTGTCTCACTCACTTTGTCTTGTTTCATTTTCTCCTCTCTTCCCCTATGATCCTGTTTTGTTTCTTAAATACCGTATGATAATTGTCTTTCTCTGACTGACATTCACTTAGCATAATACCCTCTAGTTCCATCCACGTCATTGCAAATGGCAAGATTTCATTTTTGAAGGCTGAGTAGTATATATGTATATATACATGTATATATGGTGTGTGTGTGTGTGTGTGTGTGTGTGTGTGTGTGTGTATCTTCATTACCATTCATCTGTTGATGGACTTCAGGGCTCTTTCCATAGTTTGGCGATTGTGGACATTGCTGCTATAAATACTGGAGTGCAGTGTCTCTTCAGGTCACTACATTTACTTTGGGGTAAATATCTAGTTGTGCAATTTCTGGGTTGTAGGGTAGCTCTATTTTTAATTTTTTGAGGAACATCCACACTGTTTTTCAGAGTAGCTGCACCAGTTTGATTCCCACCAACAATGTAAGAGGTTTCCCCTCTATCCACATCCTCGTCAACATCTTTAGTTTCCTGACTTGTTAATTTTAGCCATCCTGACTGGTGTAAGGTGGTATCTCATTGTGGTTCTGAATTGTATTTTCCTGATGCCGAAAGATGTTGAGCATTTTTTCATGTATCTGTTGGCCACTTGTATGTCTTCTTTGGAGAAATGTCTGTTCATGTCTTCTGCCCATTTCTTGATTGGATTATTTATTCCTTAGGTGTTGAGTTTGTTAAGTTCTTAACAGATTTTAGATACTAGCCCTTTATCTAATATGGCATTTGCAAATATTTTCTCCCATTCTGTCAGTTGTCTTTTGGTTTCAGTGACTATTTCTTTACTGTGCAAAAGGTTTTTACCTTGATGAAGTCCCAAGAGTTTATTTTTGCCTTTGTCTCCCTTGATTTTGGAGACATGTCGAGAAAGAAGTTGCTACAGCCAAGGTCACAGAGGTTGCTACCTGTATCCTCTAGGGTTTTGATGGATTCCTGTCTCACATTTAGATCTTTAAGGCATTTTGAGTCTATTTTTGTGTGTGGTGTAAGCAAACAAAATGGAATAGGATTTTTACATTTGCCAAGCTGATCCTTAAATTCATGGAAGAGTAGAGAGCTAATAATAGCCAAAACTATGGTGTAGAAAAAGAAATACAGACTCACTATACCAGACATCAAGAATGATCATAAAGATAGTGTGGTACTGGTTCAGGTAAAAACAAGTCTATTAAAAGAACAAAGCAGAGAATCCAGAATGCCTTGACTATACATGGAAGTTAATATATAACACAAATGAAGTGGTATTTGATATAAATTAGCATTACTGATCAGGAGAAAATGGATGAACTTAACAAACTGTGCCTGGATATTGAACCTATTATACTGAAAAAATATTAAAACTCTACACCACACTGTGCCCAAAATAAATTTGAGACAAATTTAAACAACCTGAGGGTTTTGAAGGGGCAGGGGGTGGGAGGTTGGGGGAGCCAGGTGGTGGGTATTAGGGAAGGCACGCATTGCATGGAGCACTGGGTGTGTTGTAAAACTATGGATTCTGTTACGCTGAAAAGAAATGAAATTAAAACAAAAGAAAAAAAAATTTTTAATGAGAATATAAAAAAATAAATAAATAAATATCTAAATTTAAAAAAACAAAATCCAAAACTATAAAACATCCAGAGAAAAATAAACCACATGCTCTTTATAGTTGAAATACAACTGATTGTTCCACTTTTAAAATTATGTGTTCCATCCCCTTATTTCTTGGTGTAATTATTCCAGATGAACTAAAGTCTTCTTGCTAAAGTGAGTGTTCTCTAAAGCCTGTACATTTGTGGAGGTGCTGGAAGAAGATAAATGTAGAGAGAATTAAAATACTAAAACCTAAATTTTTTAATTTATTTTTTATAAACATATAATGTATTTTTATCCCCAGGGGTACATGTCAGTGAATCGCCAGGTTTACACACTTCACAGCACTAACCATAGCCCATACCCTCCCCAATGTCCATTACCCCACTCCCCTTTCCCGACCCCCCGGCCCCTAGCAACCCTCAGTTTGTTTTGTGAGATTAAGAGTCACTTATGGTTTATCTCCCTCCCGATCCCATCTTGCTTCTTTTCTTCTTTTCCTACCCCCCCAACCCTCCATGTTGCATCTCCACTTCCTCATATCAGGGAGATCATATGATAGCTGTCTTTCTCCAATTGACTTATTTCACTAAGCATGATACCCTCTAGTTCCATCCATGTCGTTGCAAATGGCAAGATTTCATTTCTTTTGATGGCTGCATAGTATTCCATTGTGTATATATACCACATCTTCTTTATCCATTCATCTGTTGATGGACATCTAGGTTCTTTCCATAGTTTGGCTATTGTAGCCAATAAATTGCTGCTATAAACATTCGGGTGCACGTGCCCCTTTGGATCACTACATTTGTATCTTTAAGGTAAATACCCAGTAGTGCAATTGCTGGGTCATAGGGTAGTTCTATTTTCAACTTTTTGAGGAACCTCCATGCGTTTTCCAGAGTGGTTGCACCAGCTTGCATTCCCACCAACAGTGTAGGAGGGTTCCTCTTTCTCCGCATCCTCGCCAGCATCTGTCATTTCCTGAGTTGCTAATTGACTGGTGTGAGGTGATACCTCATTGTGGTTTTGATTTGTATTTCCCTGATGCCGAGTGATCTGGAGCACTTTTTCATGTGTCTGTTGGCCATCTGGATGTCTTCTTTGCAGAAATGTCTGTTCATGTCCTCTGCCCATTTCTCGATTGGGTTATTTGTTCTTTGGGTGTTGAGTTTGCTAAGTTCTTTATAGATTTTGGACACTAGCCCTTTATCTGATATGTCGTTTGCAAATATCTTCTCCCATTCTGTCAGTTGTCTTTTGGTTTTGTTAACTGTTTCCTTTGCTGTGCAAAAGCTTTTGATCTTGATGAAATCCCAAATCGTTCATTTTTACCCTTGCTTCCCTTGCCTTTGGCAATGTTCCTAGTAAGATGTTGCTGCGGCTGAGGTCGAAGAGGTTGCTGCCTGTGTTCTCCTCAAGGATTTTGATGGATTCCTTTCTCACATTGAGGTCCTTCATCCATTTTGAGTCTATTTTCATGTGTGGTATAAGGAAATGGTCCAATTTCATTTTTCTGCAAGTGGCTGTCCAATTTTCCCAACACCATTTATTGAAGAGGCTGTCTTTTTTCCATTGGACATTCTTTCCTGCTTTATCGAAGATTAGTTGACCATAGAGTAAAACCTGACTTTTACTCAAAAAGAATAGACAGTGAAGGATGCTCTGTTTCCACTCCTCCAACATTGTCATTACCTTCAAAAAGCCAAAAAGAAAAAAATAAAGTGGAAAATTGCCTAGAATCTAACAGGAAACAATTTCATTTCTACTGGTTTCATGTGCTCCCCCTCCCTTGTGTACTTATGTAAAAAGCTATGATATCCATTAAAAATGTCTAATAAAATAACATTTATTTTTACACATTTATTTTAAATAGCAAGTTACAAAACAGGAAATGCATTGTGCTCTCAAGTTTTTACTATATGTAGTACCTGCATAAAAATAATCAAAATACCAAGTTATATCTGAAATTGTGGGTGACTTTCATTTTATCCATTAGGCTTTTCTTTATTTCCCAAATTTTCCACAATGAATAGGTATCATTTCTATAATCAGGGAAAAAAATGAACTCAAAGGAAGAAAACTGCTTTTGAATAAGTAACATACAATTTAGGTCTTTTGGACATTATCTCGAATGTATCTTAAAGTTATTATCTTCAGCAAGATTTAAGAGTTCAACTCTAAATCACTTCTGGGATTAGAGAGTCTCTTAAAAGAAAACAAAGGAGTATTTAAATTGGCTACCAGAGCCACTGGTGTGCCCTCTGGAATGTTTAGGGCCTAGAGGTTAGAGTCCTTATGTGACAGCTTGACTTACTATTGATACGAATCTATAATGAGAATGAAAGCTTTATTTTTGATCTGTCCCCTTACCCTACTAGAAGTCAACTGGAACTGTGGGATATTTGCCTGTGGGTTCTAATAATATGATTATAGCTCTTGGAGAAGATAGTTAAGATTCTAACGAATCTAAGTAGGAATAGCAGCAATAACTTCTATATGTAGGCAGAAAAAGTTAGTGAATCACTGGAGAAAAGGAATGCTGAACAGAGGGATCCATCCTTGTGTCTAAAATGTCTTCTTTGTTTTGGAGACTCTAGTCCCAATAAACTATGCTATCTATTGTGAATGGAGAATTTGAGGATCCTACGCTGATGCATAAATGAGGTAGACTTTAGCAGAGTTGGGAAGAGGCTTTTTTCAGAAAGGAGAAAAGACAAAGCAGTTAGGAATTCTGAATCATTTATTTTACTTGAAAAGTTTTTAATAAGACAGTGAAAATCTTGGGAAAGAGGTATTGGTGGGTGAAGGAAATATCTTGGATAGTTATGAACATCACTTTAAATTAGTTGTGTTTTTTTTACCATGGAAAATAATAAATGGTAGCCTGGGAGTTTATATTAAACTAATACATATTGTGCACTCCCACTATACCAAAATCTTCCAAGCATGTCATGTTAATTCTCACAATGATTCTACAAAATAAGTACTGTCACCTCATTTTTACATCATGCTCATGTTAAGTGTGTTGCTCAGGATTTGTACAACTATTCAGCCACAGAGCCAAGACTGAACTCTAGGTCCCCTGACTCTAAGACAACGGTTCTTTCGATTCAAATACAACTTATTTGCATTAAGAACAAAAGTGTAAGAGGACTTGGAGCACAGTATCCCTAGAAATTAGTATATAGCATATTCTAATCAATCCCAGAATTGACTCTACAGGCCAGACAGATGCTTAAAGCTTCAGCTGTGCTACAAGCAACAAAGAATTGCATTTGGTAACCACACAGCAATGTTAATTAAAAAAAAAAAAAACAACTCAGGATAATTCTCAAAATCATACTGAAAAGGGAGAAGAGGACCTATTTCTAACTCACCCAGTATTGCTTATTATCAATAACCTTTTGAAGCTCCCAGAGGTCATTTACTTGGACAAGCATTTCGGATCTCCTGCCAGAGATGTTGTATTATATAGAACAAGAGTACTTTATAAACAGTAGGAAAAACTGGATACAGGATATAGAATGCAATACTTAGTGCTAAAAATTTCTTCTGAAGGAAATCTTCCATAGTGAGTATGCCACACTCTGCTTCGAAAAGTTCCCTTGGTTAAAATCCAGGAGCATAGGTGAGTACTGGTGCTTTACAAACAAATTACTACCCCTCTTCTGTTGGTAAACATGGGGAGAAGAGTGAATGCTTCGTAATCCATAGTCCTCAAGCAGAGTTTCCTTTCTTTTCATAGTTGAAGCCCAAAGGTGAGAGGACGGATCTAATGACCAGGCCTTTGGAAAGAGATGAACAAAATCTGGAGAACAAGAAACTGAATGTTACCCTTTATGGCAGAAAGAAAAAGCATAGGTAAAAGAAACGCCTGATATTTTCCCACATTCCTTCCTACCTACCAGGTATCTCTCTTTTTCTAGTGTACCACTAAGCTTGCAAAATCCTTTTGCAACACTTGAGTCAATATGTCTGCTGATGGTGGATATATGTGTGAGATTGACTGAACTTGGAACACTGGTGGCATTAAATTAGTCTATGTAATATAAAGCAACATAAAACCCCTCCTCAATTTCCTGTCCATATCTTATTTCCTACTTGAGTTTTAAAGAAACTGCGGCAGAACCTCTGGATATCTTAGCCGCTATCTCCTTCTAAGAAAAATTTGAAAATGTTATTTCTGATATTTATAACCATAAAATATAGGTTAAGTAAGAATTATTTGGAAAATATAAAGAACAGAGAGAAAATTATTAATGCCCCAATCCCATATTCCAGAAGAAACTACAATTACAATTTTGGAGTAGTTTCTATACAAATATGTATATATGTATGTGTATATATATATTTGTGTGTGTGTGTGTGTAACCATTTATATTAGTTGTAACCATTTATAATATTTATATTAAGAAACTTGTTTTTCTTCATGTAATATCATGAGCACTGTCCCTTATCTTTAACTCTTCTCCAAGACTACAATTTGTACAGTTGATAATACATATGACATTATGTCTTCTCATGTGTATACCATAACCATGACATGCCAGAATGTCAACATCCTAGAGGAAAAAAATTATGGCACCTATTAAAGCATGACTGAACTTGACATATGATATTGCATGCAATGTCATTTATTTTGTTTTTCTATTCTATTGTTGGATGTTTTAGGGGTAAATGTTAAGTAATAATAATAATGCATCTTCGAAAGACTTTTAGGGAAATAGTTTCAGCATCTCACCATTTGAAATTATGTTGACCAACAGTTTGAGAGAGAATCTTTACCATCTTAGTGATTTATCCTCTAGATCTAGACTACTAAGAGGTTTTATCAAGAATAAATTTTATGTCCTATCATTGCTTTGCAGCATCTAGTTAGATGACTATTTTGTTTTTATTACCTGTTTATTATATTAAACTGATAGATTTCCAAGCATTAACTCAGAATTTCATGTATTAATAAAAATAAATTATATCATTTAAGCTAAATGATAAAATGGTATCATTTTAGCTTGATACACTTATTCTTTGCATATGTATTTATAAATGGGATTGATCATAGTTTTACTCTGACAGTTCTGGGTATAAAGGTAATTTTAGTTTGATAAAATAATCTGCAAAGTGTTCCATAATTTTTTCACATTGGAACATGTTATAGAGCACATAAATTGCTTCTCTCTTTTTTTTATAAGGAATTTTTTTAAGATTTTATTTATTTATTTGACAGACAGAGATCACAAGTAGGCAGAGAACGAGGGAGAAGCAGGCTCCCTGCTGAGCAGAGAGCCCGATGCGGGGCTCAATCCCAGGGCCCTGAGATCATGACCTGAGCCAAAGGCAGAGGCTTAACCCACTGAGCCATCCAGGCGCCCCAAATTGTTTCTCTTTTTTAAGATTTATTTTATTTTATTTATTGAGCGAGAGAGAGCATGAGAGGGGAGAGGTCAGAGGGAGAAGCAGACTCCCCACTGAGCAGGGAGCCCAACGTGGGACTCGATCCCAGGACTCCAGGATCATGACCTGAGCCGAAGGCAGTTGCTTAACCAACCAAGCCACCCAGGCACTCCAAATTATTTGTTTCTTAAAAGCATAAAATAACTATTATAAGCATTCTGCATCTGGTGTCAATTTTGAAAGTCTAGTACTCACAGTGAGACCCCTATACACATCACAGTATTTGTGCCATAGTATGTGTTGAATAAATGAGTAAATGAAGAAAACTAGCAGAGTGGAAAGCACAGGGCTCTGTGACAGCACACAGTAGGGACATCCTAATTAGACCAGGAGGTAAGAAATCCTTCCTAGAAAAGATAATATCTAAGTTGGGAAAAGCCCTTTCAGCTTAAAAACACAGCATTTACAAATACATGAAGAAGAAAGAGTGTAGTATTTTCCGGAAAGTAGAAGAAATTCAGCGTGGCCATTTCACAGCTTTGAGGATATCAGGGGTGGCTTCAGTATTTCTACATAGAGGAATTTAGGAGTGGCAGTGTTGTTGAAGGAGGGACTAGAGAACTTTGCATGAAGTCATCTTTATAGTAAGCACATTGCTTCTCCTTAGGTTGTACTTCTCTGTTAGGAAGTCATTTGTGGAGAGGCTACTGAAGATTACTGGGGAGAAAACCTATCGAATAATCCTTCCTCGACACCATCAGAGGGGAGAAATAGCCAAAGTGGGAGAAAAGAGCTGAGGGGATTAAACCAGGCTTTTTGTGATGGGTTGTTTTTGCTTTCTCTTATTCATCTTGGACTGGATAATATCCTCCCTCATCTGGGACCTTTTCTGAACAGAAAGACAGCCATTCCTCCTTCATACCTTTCCCCTCAACGACTTCACCCTAGGATACAAGTTTTAAGTTTAATGTGTTTTCTAGTAAAAACTGTCTCCTTTCCTCCTCCTCCTTTACAACTAATGTCTCCAAACAAATTAAACCTTCAGCTTTAACTGGCTCCTTTGTGGAAATAAGTCCATGTGCTAATGTGACCAGAAACAGGAATGGAGGTGCATGAAGAAATAAGTATTTGCTATGATCCAGTCTTTTAGAGTTCACTATCAAATTATGCACAATCGCAAATAAAACTGAGGGTGCGGGGCAGCAGGAGGGAGCCGCATGAGCTGAGGTTCCCATGCCTGAGGTCCTGAGGGGCCAAGGGACCTGGGGCCAAGAACACAGTGAAGGTGTGGGCTGGGAAGAGCACAAGGTCAGGAAGAGAGGTGCAGGAGGGGAGGGAAGATCTGGACCTCTGCTTTATTAATAATAAACACTTACCATTTGTATAATGTTAAAAAAAAAAAAAAACAAGTTGGAGCACCTGGGTGGCTCAGTCATTAAGTGTCTGCCTTTGGCTCAGGTCATGATTCCAGCATCCTGGGATCAAGCCCCACATCAGTCTCCCTTCTCAGTGGGAAGCCTGCTTCTCCCTCTGCCACTCTCCCTGCTTGTGTTCCCTCTCTCACTGTTTCTCTGTCAAATAAATAAATAAAATCTTTTTTTTAAATTACAGAAATTAGGAAGAAAAGTAAGTGACTTATAGGAGGACAGATTCCAGGCCCTGATTCCTAGACTGCTTAAAATTCTGGATCAGATTATTTCTTAGATCAAGAAATGTTCATATTCTATCAATTATAATCCCCAAATTCAATGACTTTCCTAAAATTAAAAAAAAAGTAAAGCGATTCTCTTCCTTCTGAGCCAAATAGACTTAAAAGTTATAATTCTATGAACATATAAATACTTAATATTGTTATATTCTATTACATATTTTATTATAGTGCATTCCATTATATATGTGTAGTTTTATTTTTTGAGAGAGATAGCACATGAGCAGGGAAGAGAGGGAGAGAGAGAACCTCAAACTCCGGGTGTGGAGCAGGGCCCAAGCTCACCACCCTAAGATCATGACTTGAGCCAAAATCAAAAGCCAGATGCTTAACCAACTGAGCCACTCAGCTCACCCCTATATTGCATATAATTTTAGATGACATATCGGAACTACCTACTATGCATGTTACTTTAAGATGTTATTTAATTCTCACAACAAACTACCAAAGATTTATAGCTTCCCTGCCCCTCTCCCTAATTTTATTAGCTGAGACTAGCAGCTGAGTCTCAAAAAAGTTAAGTAACTTAAAATAGTCATACTGAGGATAAGTGTCATGGTACCGAAGATATATATTTCAAATTACATCCAGTTTTATTAGGATGCAGTTACATTTCAAAATATTCATTAATAGATTCTTATGTATCTACATTTGAAAGCAGTTTGTGCCTAAGTTTTATTAATTAGAGGCCTGGAACTTTCTAACATAATTCTCAGCTTTCACTGCTGTGTGAGCCTCAGTAGTGTTGATCTCTCAGTTCCTGTTTCATCATTAATAAAATTAATGTAATATCCCTATTTTGCTGATTCCAGAGGCTAAGAATAAAACAAAGTAATGGAAGTAAAAGTAATTTGATACATCAATTTATTTCCTGAGTCATGTCCTTTTCTCAAGCATTAAGGTAACATGGACACGGGAAGATGAGGAATTACTCAGCAGTCACTGAATTCTTTCTGGTGGGACTTTCCAAATACCCAGAGCTCCAGCTTTTTCTGTTTGTTCTCTGCCTCATCATGTATGTGATAATCCTCCTGGGAAACAGTCTCCTCATTATCATCAGCATACTGGATTCTCGCCTCCACACCCCCATGTACTTCTTCCTTGGGAACCTCTCATTCCTGGA
>PISX010036005.1:0-12390 GCA_004024625.1 Mellivora capensis | reverse complement strand
CGGAATGGGAGAAGATATTTGCAAATGACAGTACAGACAAAAGGTTGATACCCAGGATCTATAAAGAACTTCTCAAACTCAACACATGCAAAACAGATAATCACATCAAAAAATGGGCAGAAAATATGAACAGACACTTCTCCAATGAAGACATACAAATGGCTATCAGACACATGAAAAAATGTTCATCATCACTAGCTATCAGGGAGATACAAATTAAAACCACATTGAGATACCACCTCACACCAGTTAGGATGGCCAAAATCAGCAAGGCAGGAAACAACATGTGTTGGAGAGGATGTGGAGAAAGGGGAACCCTCTTACACTGTTGGTGGGAATGCAAGTTGGTGCAGCCACTCTGGAGAACAGTGTGGAGGTTCCTCAAGAAGTTAAAAATAGAGCTTCCCTATGACCCTGCAATTGTGCTACTGGGTATTTACCCCAAGGATACAGATGTGGTGAAAAGCAGGGCCATCTGTACCCCAATGTTTATAGCAGCAATGGCCATGGTTGCCAAACTGTGGAAAGAACCAAGATGCCCTTCAACGGACGAATGGATAAAGAAGATGTGGTCCATATACACTATGGAGTATTATGCCTCCATCAGAAAGGATGAATACCAGACTTTTGTAGCAACATGGTCGGTACTGGAAGAGATTATGCTGAGTGAAATAAGTCAAGCAGAGAGAGTCAATTATCATATGGTTTCACTTATTTGCGGAGCATAACAAATAACACGGAAGACATGGGGAGATGGAGAGGAGAAGGGAGTTGAGGGAAATTGGGGGGGGAGATGAACCATGAGAGACTATGGACTCTGAAAAATAACCTGAGGGTTTTGAAGGGGCAGGGGGTGGGAGGTTGGGGGAGCCTGGTGGTGGGTATTGTGGAGGGCACGCATTGCATGGAGCACTGGGTGTGGTGTAAAACTATGTATGAATTCTGTTACGCTGAAAAGACATTTTTAAAAAAATGTCACTCAAGTGACCTAAGGGAAAAAAAAAAAATCTCCCAACAAACAAGAGCCCAGGGCCAGATGCCTTCCCAAGGGAACTTTACAAAACATCTAAAGAAGAATTGATACCTATTCTCCTGAAACAGTTCCAAGAAATAGAAATGGAAGGAAAACTTCCAAATTCATTTTATGAGGCCAGCATTACCTTGATCCCAAAACCAGACAAAGACTCCATCGAAAAGGAGAACTACTGACCAATATCCTTGATGAACATGGATGCAAAAATTCTCACCAAAATACTAGCCAATGGGATCCAACAGTACATTAAAAGATTATTCACCACGACCCAGTGGGATTTATTCCCGGGCTGCAATGTTGGTTCAACATCTGCAAATCAATAAATGTGATACAATACATTAATAAAAGAACAGGGATCATATGATACTCTCAGTAGATGCAGAAAAAGTATTTGACAAAGTACAACATCCATTCTTTATTAAAACTCTTCAGTGTAGGGATAGAGGGAATATACCTCAATATTATAAAACCGTATATGAAAAGCCCACAGTAAGTATCATTCTCAATGGGGAAAAACTGAAATCTTTTCCCCTAAGGTCAGGAACACAGCAGGGATGTCCACTATCACCACTGCTATTCAGCACAGTACTGGAAGTCCTAGCCTAAGCAATCAGACTATAAAAAGAAGTAAAAGGCATATGAATCAGCAAAGAAGAAGTCAAACACTCACTCTTTGCAGATGATTTGATACTTTATGTGGAAAACCCAAAAGACTCCACTCCAAAACTGCTAGAACTCATGCAGGAATTCAGCAAAGTGTCAGGACATAATATCAAAACACAGAAATCAGTTGCATTTCTATACATCAACAACAAGACAGAAGAAAGAGAAATTAAGGATTCAATCCCATTTATAATTGCAGCTAAAACCATAAGTTACCTAGGAAAAAATCCAGCCAAAGAGGCAAAGAATCTGTACTCAGAAAACTATAAAGTACTCATGAAAGAAATGGAGGAATACACAAAGAAATGGAAAAAGTTCCATGCTCATGGATTGGAAAAACAAATACTGTGAAATTGTCTCTGCTACCTAGAGCAATCTACACATTTAATGCAAACCCTATCAAAATACCATCAATGTTTTTTCAAAGAAATTGGACAAATAATTCTAAAATTTGTATGGAACCAGAAAAGACCCCAAATAGCCAGAGGAATGTTGAAAAAGAAAAGCAAAGCTGGTGGCATCACAATTCTGGTCTTCAAGCTCTATTACAAAGCTGTAATCATCAAGACAGTATGGTACAGTCACAAAAACAGACACATAGATCAGTGGGATAGAATAGGGAGCCCAGAAATGTACCTTTGACTATATGGTCAACTAATCTTTGACAAAGCAGGCAAGAATGTTCAATGGAAAAAAAGACCATCTCTTCAACAAATGGTGTTGGGAAAATTGGACAGCCACATGCAGAAGAAAGAAACCAGACCATTTCCTTACACCACAAACAAAAATAGACTCAAAATGGATGAAAGACCTCAATGTGAGAAAGGAATCCATCAAAATCCTTGAGGAGAACACAGACAGCAACCTCTTCGACCTGAGCCACAGCAACTTCTTCCTAGAAACATCGCCAAAGGCAAGGGAAGCAAGGGCAAAAATGAACTATTGGGACTTCATCAGGATCAAAAGCTTTTGCAGAGCAAAGGAAACAGCCAATAAAACCAAAAGACAACTGACAGAATAGGAGAAGATATTTTCAAATGACATGTCAGATAAAGGGCTAGTATCCAAAATCTATAAAGAACTTATCCAACTCAAGACCCAAAGAACAAAGAATCCAACAAGAAATGGGAAGAGGACATGAATGGACATTTCTTCAAAGAAGACATCCAGATGGCCAACAGAAACATAAAAAAGTGCTCAACATCACTCCACATCAGGGAAATAAAAATCAAAACCTCAATGAGATACCCCCTCACACCAGTCAGAATGGCTAAAATTAACAAGTCAGGAAATGACAGATGTTGGTGAGGATGTGGAGAAAGGGGAACTCTCCTACACTGTTGGTGGAAATGAAAGTTGGTGCAGCCACTCTGAAAAACAGTATGTAGTTCCTCAAAAAGTTGAAAATAGAGCTACTATATGATCCAGAAATTGCAGTACTGGGCATTTACCCCAAAGACACAAATGTAGTGATCTGAAGGGGCACATGCACCCCAATGTTAATAGCAGAAATGTCCACAACAGCCAAACTATGGAAAAAGCCTAGATGTCCATCAACAGATGAAAGGATAAAAAAGATGTGATGTATATATACAATGGAATATTATGCAGCCATCAAAAAATGAAATCTTGCCATTTGCAATGATATGGATGGAACTAAAGGGTGTTACGCTAAGCAATATAAGTCAATCAGGGAAAGACAATTATCATATGATCTCATTGATTTGTGGAATTTGAGAGATAAGACAGAGGATCATAGGGAAAGGAAGGGAAAAATGAAACAAGATGAAACCAAAGAGGAAGATAAACCATAAGAGACTTTTAATCTCAGGAAACTAACTGATTGCTGTAGTGGGGGGAGTGGGAGGGATGGGGTGGTTTGGTGATGGGCATTGGAGAGGGTATGTGCTATGGTGAGCACTGTGAATTGTGTAAGACTGATGAATCACAGACCTGTACCCCTGAAACAAATAATACATTATGTGTTAATTTTTAAAAATAAATTTAAAAAAAAACGATAATAATACAAAACTACTTGATTGGCAAAATTTCCAGATCTCTAAAATATGCATTATTTGGATAGTCATTTTTAGGTATGTTTAAGATCTTTCTAGGCTTTCCATCTATTAAGATAATTGTCACTATGAAAAATTTACCAAAGATTTCCTAAAATAGATCTATAATAATAGGTAAAATGGTTATTAACTAAATCTTTTTAAAGCTGCATTTTGAATTGCTGTTACTCAAACAGAAATAAAGACCATTTGAACACTACAAGCATCTTACTTCTTGGTGAGGAATCAGGCATGATTTGGTATCTGGATTCAACATTTTTTCTAAAATAAGGCATCTCCAACTTTATAGATATAGGTCAAAAACCAATTATTTGCAATTAGATCCCTAATACCTTGAAAATAAATGGCACATATTTGTTAAATTTAAGTGAAAAATTTTATCCCTCTAACCCTAGCACAGAGAACGTGCTCAATTTTATGTATGTTGAATAAAAAATGGAAAGTATTAGTCAATGCAAAAAATACATAAAACATGTCATTAGCACATGTGGTCCATGACCTAAGTGTCCACTGATAGACAAATGAATAAGGAAGATGTGGTACACATATACAATGAAATACAGTGCTTAAAAAAAAAAAAAAAGATGAGAACTTGCCCTGTAAGACAACATAGACTTAGAGGGTATTATGCTAAGTGAAATAATTCAGACTGAGAAAGACAAATACCATATGATTTCACTTCATATGTAGAATCTAAAACAAAAATGCACAAATAAATAAAAAGCAGAATCAGACATTTTTTATTTTTTATAAGTTATTATTTTTTTATTAACATATAATGTATTATTAGCCCCAGGGGTACAGGTCTGTGAATCGCCAGGTTTACACACTTCACAGCACTCACCATAGCACATACCCTCCCCAATGTCCATAATCCCATCTCCCTCCCTCTCCCCCCCACAACCCTCAGTTTGTTTTGTAAGATTAAGAGTCTCTTATGGTTTGTCTCCCTCCTGATCCCATCTTGTTTCATTTATTCATTTCCTACCCCCAAACCCCCCACATTGCCTCTCAACTTCCTCAAATCAGGAAGATCGTATGATAATTGTCTTTCTCTGATTGATTTATTACGCTAAGCATAATACCCTCTAGTTCCATCCGTGTCGTCACAAATGGCAAGATTTCATTTCTTTTGATGGCTGCATAGTATTCCATTATATATATATATATATATATATATATATATATATATATACATATATATATATACCACATCTTCTTTATCCATTCTTCTGTTGATGGACATCTAGGTTCTTTCCATAGTTTGGCCATTGTGGACATTGCTGCTATAAACACAGAATCAGACTTATAAATGTAGAGAATAACTGATGGTTGCTAGAGGGAAGGGAAGGTTGGGGGGTTGGGCAAAATGGGTGAAAGAGAGTGGGAGATAAGGGCTTCCGGTTATGTAATGAATAAGTCATGGGAATAAAAGACACAGCATAAAGAATATAATCAATGATATTGTAATAGCAATGTATGGGGACAGATGGTATCTATACTCCTGATAAACACAGTGTAATGTTTAAATTTATCAAATCACTATGTTGTACACCTGAAATTAATATATCATTCTGTGTCAACTATACTCAAATAAAAAATTTTTTTTAAAAACACATGTTCTATAATTGAAGATCAAATACTCAAACTTTTATGAACAAATTCATGCATAAATACAGAGATTTGTCTTATCTTATCAAATCTTATCAAATCAAATCTTATCAAATCGTTGCTTTCCACAGAAGGTTGTCAAGCTGACTAGAGCTATTACCAATGATACAAAATCCTTATTGTCATGAAGTAAGACAGGTATATATATAAATGGCATTATTTGACAAAAGGTTCAAGTCTCTTAAAATCTGGAAGGGCTCTATGAGGCTTTGGAGTCAACATTTTGGCACAGAATTCATGAACACCAGTTGGATGTACAAGTCTACTTGACAAAACTACTGAAATATGTAGGTTATATAAATTGTCTAAAATATAGTGCCTTTTTTCTGTGTACTTTTGTGATTATGTAAGTAAATAAGGAAATTACAATGTAATGGAAAAATAATTCATGAGCACTGATGATTAATAAAAACCATGATGCTAAGTCATTAAAATACCAAAAAAAGGAGATCCTTGTTCAAAATACATAGTTTTTACAAACTTATACTCTAATATTAATGTATTATATATAAATAATCACACACACACACACACACATATGATTTTCTCAAAAAAGAAACACCATGTTTAATGGCAAATTTTAGCATACTCTAGTACCAGATATGGCCTGGAGTTGAAGAAGAAGTGACAGATAGGTGACCTCTGTGAAGCCTCATAAAGTGAAAAGGATAAGGAAGTCAACAATCAAACAGAAGAGCTCCATGGCCTGACACAAGGCCAAGTCCAGACTAGCACTGGAGAAAGAGCTGCCATTTGAGAGATGAATTCCTGATACACCCAATGATCAAGTGCTGGCCCTCAAACCAGCCACAACTGTGGTGGGTGCAGCAGCAAGAAGCTTGGCTTCTATGTCCTTGCCCCGAGAGAAAAGACTGGTCTGGAACTCCCTTTGGGCCACCTAGTGTGGAGATCTACTCTAGGAAGGCTGTTTAGGTGGGATCCGTGGCTTATGAAGAAAGAGGCAGACATAGGCCTGATTAGACATAGGCCAGCTACAACAGTGGATCAGTGCTAGGTAAGTGAGTAGTGCCTTGATTGTCTACATGAGTTCAGTAGCCCAGCTTGAGCTTTTTTTCTCAGTGCTTGGCTCTCATACCCACATGTCCTGGAGTCACCCATCTCTTAGACCAGATGGCAACTATTATTAATCTATTGTGCTCAACAATAAAGCTGTTCTAAACCCACATAGAAGAAACTTCAATTGAACTCTGAATAAATTTATTACATTTAATATCCCATACTGAAAAGGCTCAGGCCCATCCCAACCCACTATTTTACATATAAAGATGAAAATATGAAAAAAAAATTTTTAAGTCTTACCTTGCTTAAACCTACCACCAATAGCAGCACTTTCAGTGTCAAACTACTGATCTTTTCACAACCCAGTGAGATAGAAAATCACTTTTTGCTCTGCCACTCCTTAATGAATGTTCAAAAAGGAGTCTGGTCACTAGCTACATCAATTATGGCCAAACTTCCTGAGCTGAACGAGGCTGGAGTTAACTGCAATCCATCTTGTGATAACCGCAGTGAAAAAGTTGTGTCTCTAATAGGACTTCTTTTAAACCATTTCTATTCCCTGAACTTATATCTTGGTTTTTAATATTTGAAGATAAGTCAAATGAGTAACTTTCACCAAGCTGTAAAACGCTATGTGTTTTCTGAAGTTTTACAGAAGATGTTCCAGGAATACTTGGAAATACCAGTTTAGAAGCAGATGCTGGAGTAGGTGTAAGAGGAATGAGTCTATTATCATCAACTACACAGTTCTCTTTACAAGGCAAGTGGGATGAGGTTTCAGCCCCTTTTGGTATCTTCTCTGTCCCCTGAGCATTCTGATACCATCATCCTGACCCATCTCATGCCCAGTCAAGGTACTCAGACAGGAGACACTGACAGGACTTCCGGTTTCACGTTAGGGACCCAGTGTGGACTTACTCAAGTTTCCTGACTCCCCACCGTCAGGTTTAGATCCTTTCCCTGGGGAGTTAAAATTGAGCAGAATAACTAAACACATTGTTGTGGGGGGAGCAAAGAAGAACCGCAAAGGAACCCCATTCGCCGCTTTCGGTCTCTTTCCCCTCCCCTTTTTCTCGCTCTCCCTTCTGGTGGACACCCCATTCCCTTTCTCAGCTTTTCGCGATGTGGTCCCACCACCATAGCCCTTTTAAAATAAAATTTTTTTAAAAAGGGGGCATTGGTCTCCAGTGTCCCAATCTTGCTTTTTACTTCAATATTAAGAGAAAATGAGATTCCCTGTACTTGATTTGGCTCCAAATTTGAAATCACTTTTTGTTTGTCATTTACCTCTGCATTTTTTTCCTTTCAAACTAGACAAGTTTGTAGGGGTTAATTTTTGTTTTTCATTTTCTAGAGGACTGGACACTTTGTCTAAAATTCTCTGCAGTCCTGGACTTAAATCAAATGATGCCCCTGACCATATGAATGCATTCTTTTCCTCTGTCTCAGTTCACTTGGGTTTTTGAGACCTTTCATCTTTATCTCCTCCAATTACTTCTCTTTGTGGATAATCATTACCTACAGTTACTGGATCACTTAGTTCTAATGTTCTAAAACTGCAGTATTCTGTTTCTCCTGGACAGGACATATTTCTACATTGTTCAAAGCTTCAACCACCTGATCAGAATCCACTTCTGAAAATATAATAGACTTGTCACTGAAATAAGTGTACTGTTGCTGATTATCTTGATTCTCATTCATTTGATTTTCTAATTGTGCCCTCTCACTGCAGACACACAGAATGACTGAAATGGTTTGGTGTTAGTGCAGAACAGAGGGGTTCTTTCACTTGCATGTCAGGTGGTTGTTCTTTTACTAGGTAGTCTTCACCTAAACTGTCAAACAGTAAACCATCACTCAAATTCAAACTTGTTTCAGGAACTGGCAGACATTCGGCTTCTATACCAGTGGTAGTTCTCTTTTGAGGAACCAGAGGTATAACTGGTTTCATAGCTTCTTGTGTTTGAGAACCTTGAAGAAAACTATTTAATTGAGAGTCAGCGACAGAAAGTTCATTCCTTTTAAAACAAGGGCCATTTACCCTGAAGAGTACTGGAGAAATAAAAATTAGCTTTCTGGAGTCAGGATATCAACCCCATCCAAATCAGCGCCTTGTTTCATAGTATCTACAGTCTTAAGTTCCAAATGATCTTTATTTGTCACTTCTGGAGAATGTTGTTCACTAGAAAAAGTAATACAAATCTCATTCTGAAAAAAGCATACCGAACTCTGGTCATCTAAGCTCTTCTGCAACATCCCTGTTGCCAGCTTGGCATACTTTGCTCCTGGTTTGGCATTTTCAGTTGCCATCTGTTGTATTGTTTTCTCTGATGGAGTATCCATCTAGAAACTATCTTCAAATTCACAAGGAACTAAACCTAATTCAGAAACACAATTACTCTTTGTTTTGTTTGCTGCATAAGCTTCTGTTTTTTCTTGCTTTCTAGATGTATTTAGTAAATTCTTACGCTGGCCTTCTGATCCTCAAGTTGGGAGTATCTCAGCTCTGCTTATATTATCTCCTGATACCTAAAGATTATTTGATTTATTTTCTTCACTATTAAACTTCATAATTCCACACTTGATAATAATATTTGAAACTCTATCCATATAACTACTGCCTGTCTCACAGGGCATTTGCCTCTCTATTATTTTTTTCTGCTTGGTATAAGTGTTCGTCTGTTTATAAGTGTTGGTATAAGTGTTCAGACTGTTTTTCTGGGCAGTAGTTAACTGAGTAGGTGTCATGTTTTAGATAAACATTCTGGTTTTTTAAAATCATTTTCTACCACCAAGACTGTGTTTATTTTTTCTGACTCAGCAACAGCAAATCCTCTTCCATTTTTACTAACCATACTAGTGGGTTGACAAGTCACCTTTTTACTCTGGGATCGTATGATAAAATGTTCCACAAGAGTATCATTAGTTTTTGTTTTGTTCTTTGAACTTTGTTCTCTTTCTAATGAGAATGATGCTTTGCTATATTTTCCCTCAGCACAGAATGATACATTTTTAGCAAAAGGGTCTGGACTTCTAAATTCCACATTCTTCTCACCTAAGGTAAATGCATCTCCGCAATAAACAGGATTAGACATAGTCTGTTCCTAATCAATTCTACACATCTCAGTGTCGTTCATACGGCTACTGTGTCTAGATTTTTTTACATGTTTACTATATTTCCAAGATTCAGAGGTAATACTCACCTTTTCTGAATTGAAACTCTGAGCTTCTTTTTTAGTTTTCTCAAATAAGAGAATCCAAACAACTTTCTTAGTGCATGTTTTCCCCTCATTCAGACAGGTTCTTAGCTTTTCTTTACTTATACTCAAAGAAGCCCGTTTTCTTGCTCTGGAAATGGAATGTGCCTGGCGTTCTTGATTCCCATTCTGTAACTTATCATAAAAGGAGTTTGTATGCTCTCCACTTTTTTCTAAATCCTGCACAGTATTTGACGAATGCTTAGCAGAAGAATCACTAAACATTGAGTTACTTTTTTTCTTTGATGTTAACCTTTCACAAGATCTTTTAGTTTGGGGTATAAATTTCTGTTCCTTTACTTCTGACTCACTGCTGATCAATGAGTGTGTATCAGAATTGAAAAGGGAATATGAATTCCATTGCACTCCCATTTCAACTAAGTCCTGCTGCAGAATCATTTTAGCTTCTTCCACAATAAGGGCTGCTGCTTCCGTTTCAGCTAAACCTTTTCTGCCAGTCACCCAAATAGTTCACATATTCCAAGGTTCTTCAACTGCTTCCTCTTCCTCATCCATTGCCTTTCGGGCACTATATAAGCAAGCAGGAAAAAATAATGTATTGATTCACTCATGCATACCAAAATATTTACTAAGCATTAATCTGATTGTTCTAAGAACTGAAGAAATTGCACTGAACAAGAGGGAAATATGTCTCCTGTTTTAGAGCTTACATTCTAGCTGTGGAAATCAGAAAATAAACAAATGTTAAAATGCATTCTATGTCAACTGGTAAGAATTGTGTACAAAAATGAAGCACCAGGAGATTCTGTAATTTTTACATAATTACAGAACCAGGAGGTTCTGTAATTTTTAAATAGCATAATTAGAGAAGGCCTCACCAAGATCCATTAAGTAGAAATCATTTAAAATAGAGTCATAAGACTCTCATTAAAAACAAATCCTATGTAATATGAACTCTGGACAAAATAATTGAAGGACCTGGAGAGTGACCAAAAGGAGAAACTGAAACCTGGAGTTTACTGATAGGCAGAATTTGAAAAAGAGCTCAGAATAACTGCAAGAGATTAAAAAAAAAAATTGGAGAAAGTCCAAAATTGAGAGATCCAAAGGAGAACCCCAAATTCTTCATATAAATTCTGCCCAAATACCTGGCTGCCCTCTAATCTATGCAAGTGTGGGCAGACTCCAAGCAGCCAGTTAAAAGTCTAACCGATTGAACAGGGGTTTGAGTTACTGTCTACTACAGGAAGACAAAGTTTAGAGTTTGAGTTCAGTCAAGCTGACTGATAAAATATCAATGTTCTTCGGAGTAAAATAATAGATCCTATGCCCTAAAAGGCCAAACATTCACAAAATTGAAGTACCATAAAGAGAAAGAAAAAAAATGGGATGAGATATGAAAATTGCTAAAGAAATAATAGCCAAGAGACTTCTGTTTCCAACAAGGATGGTGTAATAGGGACCAAGTTAGCCTGTCACCCAAAACAACTAAAACCAAAGCTAGCTCTTAAAAGACACTGCAGCTTCCTTTTTGTTCTCTCTTGGATTACTTACTCTAGGGGAAGCTGACCGTCATGCATAAGGACAACAAGCAGCTCTCTGGAGAAGCTCACATGGAGAACTGAGCACCAGTTTGCCAGTATGTGTGCAAGTCATCTTAAAAGCAGATCCAACTCAAACCTTCAGATAACTATAGTCCCAGCCAATAGCTTTACTAAAACCTCAAACCAGACCACTAGCAAAGGTGCTCCCAAGTTCATAGACTCACAGAAACTTTGAGTTAATATATATTTATTGTTGCCTTTAAGCAATAAGTACTTTAAGATATATTTTTAAGTTTTTTTTTTTTAATCTCTACACACAACATGGGGCTTGAACTCATGACCTTAAGATCAAGAATACCATGTTCTTCCAACTGAGCCAGCCACGCACCCCTAAGCTACTAAGGTCTTAATTTGTTTCATAGCATTAGCTAACTAACTAGCCCAGTAAAATTATCAAACTTCAAAGATATAAAAAAGAAATCTCAAGACCTACATATTTAGCACAAAAGAATTATATTCCCATTAAAATTCTTTTTTTTTTTTTAATTTGACAGACAGAGATCACAAGTAGAGAGGCAGGCAGAGAGAGAGGAGGAAGCAGGCTCCCCGCCGAGCAGAGAGCCCGACAAGGGTCTTGATCCCAAGACCCCGGGACCATGACCCGAGCCGAAGGCAGTGGCCTTATCCCACTGAGCCACCCAGGCACCCCTCCCATTAAAATTCTTAAAAACAGCATGCACAGAAAAGAAAGAGCATTTTCCTAAAACTCAATAAAAGAAAGCATGGACCAAAAATTTATATCCAGCCAAGATGTGCCTCAGATATTAAGGTTATGGAAAAACAGTTTTAAACATACAAGATGTGGGGAATTCTATACTGTATTAGTCCTCAAGAAATCTATTAGTGGATAAGTTTCATCCAGTCAAGAGATGACTAGAAGTGGTTCAGCATTAAGACCAATGGTTAAGGGAAAATTGGACAGCTATATGTAGAAGAATGAAACTCGACCATTCTCTTACACCGTACACAAAGATAAACTCGAAATGGATAAAGGACCTCAATGTGAGACAGGAATCCATCAGAATCCTAGAAGAGAACATAGGCAGTAACCTCTTTGATATCAGCCACAGCAACTTCTTTCAAGATATGTCACCAAAGGCAAAGGA
>PISX010036004.1:0-12396 GCA_004024625.1 Mellivora capensis | reverse complement strand
CTTCAGGAAGCCAAAGACCCTCTTGGCTGGTCCTGTGGGACCTCCCCCACCGCAGGTCCTTGCACTCAGCCTGCCTGTATCACATATGTAAGATAAACCTTTGGCAAAAAAAGGTTAGCTTAACAATTTTGCTTTCATAAAAACTATGTCTGATTTATCAGTGTGAGTATAATAACAATGTACATTTTATTCTACTTGGATTTGTTTATCTTGAACTTATTCAGCTTTATTGATCAAATAAGCTAACTTACTCATGCATTACATTGACAAAATGAAGAAATGTAAATTTGTATTCAACTAAATTCAAATACTGTATTCAGCTAAATTGAATCACTCCGACACACTTTAACAGTGATCATGTCTTACAGTATTTCACCTAATAGATAATTTCCAAGGTCTTTAGATGACTGAAAACCTTGAACGGATAGTAAATTGAGTTATTTAATGGATAACCATTGGAATTCAAATAATTTCCAAGATACAACAGTGAAACATTGTTTACTAGGCATAATTTTTTTTATTTATTTATTTTTACTAGGCATAATTTTAAATTTATATACTCTGCTTATGTGTTTGTTATCTAAAGGCTATGTTCTGGGACGCCTGGGTGGCTCAGTTGGTTAAGCAGCTGCCTTTGGCTCAGGTCATGATCCCAGCATCCTGGGATCGAGTCCCATATCGGGCTCCTTGCTCGGCAGGGAGCCTGCTTCTCCCTCTGCCTCTGCCTGCCACTCTGCCTGTGCTCGCTCGCTCTCTCTCTCTCTGACAAATAAATAAATAAAATCTTTAAAAAAAAAAAAAGGCTATGTTTGGAGTCATTTTTTAAAATTTTATTTATTTTATTTGAGAGAGAGAGAGAAAGAGAACGAGATAAGCAGAGGGAGAGGGAGAGGCAGGCTGCCCGCGGAGCAGGGAGCCCAATGCAGGGCTCAATCCCAGGACCCTTGGATCATGACCTGAGCTGAAGGCAGACGCTTAACAGACTGAGCCACCCAGGCGCCCCTATTCTGAATTATTTTAATGAGCATTTTTAAAAAAGATTTTTACGTATTTATTTGACAGAGAGAGAGAGATAGTGAGAGCAGGAACACAAGCAGGGGGAGTTGGAGAAGGAGAAGAAGGCTTCCCACAGAGCAGGGAACCTGATGGGGGGCTCGATCCCAGGACTCTGGCATCATGACCTGAACTGAAGGCAGTTGCTTAACAACTGAGCCATCCAGGTGCCCCTTAATGAGCATTTTTAACAGGCATAAGAGAGATGTGTGGCTGTAGAAAGATACATTTTAAGTTTTGCTCATCTGCTATAATTCTGGAGGTGGCTGACAGGTTTCCTTAGCTACCCCACATGCCGCAGTATTATTTGTGAAATGGAAGTTAATTACTTTGGTAAAAAGTAAAACTTTGGTTAAAAAGAAAAATTCAGGGTTTGTGTTTCCGTCAAAGAACCCGTTCCCAGAGCTTCGCGGAAAAGGACTATACCAGATACTTCAAACTATTGGCACTCAAACCCGAGCCGACTCAGCTTAGGCAAGTTTTAGACCGTACCAGTGGGGTGAATCAGGATTTCCAGGACTCTGTAGATGAGCAGGTGGCTTCATGAGACTCCAACTCGAGAGCCAGCAGAAGAAGAATTAATTATATAGGACCGAATGAACAGACAAGGGAAATTTGATGGTAGTTATTTGTTTGGAAAACTGTTGGTCTTGTAATGTTCTGTTTTCCAGATTTGTAAGGAAGCCCTTTGTCTTTTCTTCTCAAGCCATCTGTAATCCATAACAACTTAGTTGATTTTACTTTTGTAAATTGAACTAAAGCATTTTTTAAGAGATTTTATTTATTTATTTGACAGAGAGAGAGATCACAAGTAGGCAGAGAGGCAGGCAGAGAGAGAGGGTAAGCAGGCTCCCTGCTGAGCAGAGAGCCCGATGTGGGGCTCGATCCAAGGACCCTGAGATCATGACCTGAGCCGAAGGCAGAGGCTTAACCCACTGAGCCACCCAGGCGCTCCTGAACTAAATCATTTTTTTTTAAAGATTTTATTTATTTATTTGATAGACAGAAATCACAAGTAGACAGAGAGGCAGGCAGAGAGAGAGGAGGAAGCAGGTTCCCCGCTGAGCAGAGAGCCCGATGCAGGGCTCGACCCCAGGACCCCGGGATCATGACCTGAGCCGAAAGCAGTGGCTTTAACCCACTAAGCCACCCAGGCGCCCCTGAACTAAATCATTTAAAATGTCTGATTTTTACTGACCTTACAGCACCCAGAAACTCTTACTGTCTTCTTACTTTTCATGGTATTAGTTATTTGCTTAGCTTTGATAAGAATGTGTCCTACTGGGACGCCTGGGTGGCTCAGTTGGTTAAGCAGCTGCCTTCAGCTCAGGTCATGATCCCAGTGTCCTGGGATCGAGTCCCACATCGGGCTCCTTGCTCAGCAGGGAGCCTGCTTCTTCTGCCTCTGCCTGCCACTCTGTCTGCCTGTGCTCGCTCTCTCTCTCTGACAGATAAATAAACAAAATTAAAAAAAAAAAAAAAGAGAATGTGTCCTACTTCTTGCCAGGACAAATTGTACATCAGGGCATGAAGAGTCATGTTTGAGAATGATCCTCATCAAATTAAGCATGACAAGACATTTTAAGGAATGAAATTTGGCTCTACCCCTGGAGCTCATACCTACCAAACTCTCTGGGAAGACTGACCTGGTACCTGGTTTACAGGTGCTAAGGCATGATACTTGGAATATTTGGGGACCTCAAAACGAGAAGAACTCGCCCAAATTTATCGATGACAGGTCAAAGAAATCTGGGTTGGGGTTCTTAACCTAGGAATTACAAATAATAGAGCCCTTTAAAAATTCCAGTTGGAGATTCCTTATGAAAATGTCCAGACAAAAGTTAATTGCAATTATTAACTTTAAATAATTATTATATTATTAATAATTAATAATAATTAATAAATAATAATTAAATAATAATTAAATAATTGCAATTATTTTAAATTGTGTGGCTTTAAATTCTGCAAAGCAAATTTAGGAGGTCTATATGACAAATTAATGCACTCACTGGACCTATGTAAACAATCAGACCAACATCATGAGATCAGCCTTATTTTGTGATCAGGAATAATTTTTCTTTGAGATTATCATGATCATAAGGGCTTGGCGGAGACCCTAGGAACAAGTCGGAAGGACCTTGAAATTCAGTGGGCGTCCTGACTGGCTTCACCTTACCTTTGTCTTTTATCATTGAGCTACTTTACAGCTCAAAACTGTAGCAAATGGACAGAAATGCAGATGAGTCTTGTCTATTGAAATGTAAATTGCTTATTGTACAGTGCGGTTGTTTGGGGACACTGACCAAACTTGCCAGTTTTGTATTTGTCTCTAGATTAATTTCATTGCTCCTTATCTCCCTATAATGGCGGAATACTTTGATTTGTCTATTGCACTGGTCATAATGTCTAACTGGTTCTCTCATTATTTCATACGTTCCATAAGATCTTTGCTATGTGTTCATTTCATATCCTTAGGAGAATCAAAATTTTATCCTTTTTGAAAATTACCCTCAGAATTAATGTATGTAGGATGCATAGAACAGGGCCTAGCATCCAGTAGAAGTTCAATAAATGTTAGCTTCTTTTAAGTGAAGAATTCAGATTATCCCTGCCTCACAGATGAGGAGAATAAGGTGCAGAGAAGGTAAGCAAACTTGCTTAAATGACACAGGTTTTCTTTTTTTTTTTTAAGATTTTATTTATTTATTTGACAGACACAGATCACAACTAGGCAGAAAGTCAGGCAGAGAGAGGGAGAAAGCAGGCTCCCCGCTGAGCGGAGAGCCTGATGCGGGGCTCGATCCCAGGACCCTGGGATCATGACCTGAGCCGAAGGCAGAGGCTTTAACCCACTGAACCACCCAGGCGCCCCGACACAGGTTTCCAGAAGTAGAACAGAACTAGAAGTCAAGTCCATCTGCCTTCATGCCCCTGTTTTCTTGTCCCCGCTCCCTCCATCCCCCTGCCCTACCCACAGTCCTCTCTGGCTGTGCTCTGTTGACTCCCACTCCTTCTTCAGGTTTCAGAGTTGGAGTCTTTCTGGATCCTTCTGGGCTAGGTTAGCATCTCTACCTCCAATCTTGGGTCTTTTCCTGTCAAGCCCATGTCGTAAATATGTTGCAACCATCAATATCTTCGTCTGAAGGATGAGCCCTGTATGACCAGGGACCGAGACTGTTGCCATCACCGTCCAGCCCAGAGCTGGCATCCAGCAAGTGCCCACATCGGAGTGCCAGAAGTGAGATGTCATGTAGGCGTGGCATTTTTGCCCTCTGACACTGAGAGCAGGGATGCTTTCTGGAACCTCCTGGAACCCCTCAGCATCTCCGTTCTGCCAAACCAACACTCCCTGGGCTCCTGTCGGCTGGAGCCACTAGCCTCACAGGACTTGAGTTTCTGGGGCTTTTGGGTTTTGAGGGGCTTTTTTTGTTTTTTGTTTTTGTTTTTGTTTGTTTTATGTTGTCATTGTTTCTTCTTCCAAATCAAATTCCAGAAATCCAGATTTAAAAATAACCAAGAAATGCAATCTTTTCCACCAAGCTTGGCAAAAACAAATCCTCAACAAAGACCAATGTGCAGTCTCGCTTTGCACTTACTCATTTTCAGACGCCAACTCAGCTCTGTGTTGGGTTGGGAGGAGGACTCTTTGGGGCTGGAGGGCAAGGGCACAGAGGCTGGGCACTGGCTGGTCTGGACGGTGGGGCAACCCGGCAGGGCAGGCACACGCCCTTGCAGGAAGACAGCTGCCTGGGACTGCTGTGAAGTCCCGTTTTCCTTGGAGTCCCAGCTTGCTGGTCCCCAGCCCTGGATTGGGCAGAAGATCAAAGCAACCCTGGAAAATGGTATCCATTAGCGATCCAGAATTCATTCTCCTTCCCTGGGGAGACATCAGCTTCTGCTCTAGCCTGCCTTTTCCCATCATTACTTAGGGAACTGGCTGGTGGTAATAGGGAGTAGCATTTATACTCCTGCTAACAACAACCTCAAACTCCCTCCTCTTTTCTACATGGTCTATTTTTTGACCTGTCATCTTTCTTAATGCCTATTTTGTGGGCGAGAAAAATGTGTGATGGAAGAGAGGAAATTCAGGACCAGGGAAGGCCTGGAAAACTGTCAAATTTCATATTTCCTCCTCCTTTGAATCAGCATTTATGTCCCTCAGTGGGGTTTTCCTGCATATGCTTGTATAACTCCCTCTTAAAACAATTTTTGCTGTTTTTTCCTTTCCCTGCCCCTGGGTAAGTTATTCCAACGACTACTTTCCACCTCAAAAGAAAGTAGTGGACAGGAAAAAAAGAGGTCGTGTGGTCTGTTGGCTACCACTCCAAGTGGAGTCTGGAGACTTTGGTTCTATTCTGAGACTTTTTGGGAACAGGATGAAGGAGGGGGACGCGAGCCTTGCCCTTCTATGGGACTTCCCGGGTCCTGGTGCCAACTGGAGGAAGTTGCTTCCTCCGGATCAGAAGGGGCCCGGAAGCAGCATTTATGAAACCTGTAAAGTGCCAGGCTCACTTAATCCTCGCAACTGGGTGAGAGGTCTGTGACTTCCATATTGCTGCCGAGGAAACTGAGGCTCAGAGAGATGTAGTGAGTTGGCCCAGGGGGGCACAGCTTGTCAGCAGGGAACACAGCCTGACTCTGATTCTTTGGCGTGAGCCGTTTCATTGAGTGACTCAATTTATTGAGCACTTATTATGTGTCACTCCCTGTTCTGATTGGGAGCAAAGATCGATTTTTTTTATGGAGCTTCTATTCTCATTGGGGGTGGGGCAGAAGAAGGAGGTAGACAGGAAATAAATTCAATAAATAAATAAATTATGTAACACGCCATGTCTTCCAGGCTGAGGACAAAAGAAAAAATAGAGCAAGCTAAGGGTATTGGCAGGGCTGGAGACAGAGTTGTATTTTTTGTTTTGTTTTGTTTTAAAGATTTTATTTATTTATTTGACAGAGAAAGAGATCACAAGTAGGCAGAGAGGCAGGCAGAGAAAGAAAGGGAAGCAGGCTCCCCACTGAGCAGAGAGCCCGATGCAGGGCTCCATCCCAGGACCCTGAGATCATGACCTGAGCCCAAGGCAGAGGCTTTAACCCACTGAACCACCCAGGCGCCCCAGAGTTGTATGTTTACATGGGGTAATCAAGAGAGGCCTCCGGGAGGAGGTGACATTTGTGTGAGGATTTAAAAGAGAAATGAGAGCTGGGGGTGGTGTTTGAGGGAAATTATTACTGTCAGCGGGAACAGTCAAGTCAGGGCCAAGACCCGAGGTGGGAGTGTGCCCAGCGCGTCTTACCGACAGCAAGAAGGCAAGGGTGGGCGGAGGGAGCAAGGAGCCCTTACAGAAAAGGGCCACTCAGCCGTGTTGTGAATACACCGCCAAGGGGTGGGGAAGAGGCAGGGAGAGCAGGAAGGGCTGCTGCAGTTTAAGGCGAGAGACCGGGTTGGGCTCCATGGAGTGGTGGTTGGATTCTGGATCTATTCTGAAAGCAGAGTCAGCAGGATTTCCTGATAGATTAGATATGCGGTGAGAGGGAGAGGCGTCCGGGCACTTTCCAAGGTTTCTGCTGGCAGGAGGAAGGTTTTGAGTGGGGCAGATGGAGGCAGGGAAGGAAGATCAGGAGTTTGGTTTTAGACATAATGAGTTCAGGCTGTGTAACTTCTCTCCCTATGGGGCCAAATCAACATCATCCAAGAGCAAGACCCAAGAGGCCCACTTATAAGGAACCTCCAAACGAAGCATCCAACTTCAGTTTCCCCAACATCATTTTCCTTTCTTCTTTCTTTCTTACAAGATATTTATTTATTTATTTGACAGAGAGAGACATACAGCGAGAGAGGGAACACAATCGGGGGAGTGGAAGAGGGAGAAGCAGGCTCCCCACTGAGCAGGGAGCCTGACGTGGGGCTCGATCCCAGGAACCTGAGATCATGGCCTGAGCTGAAGGCAGATGCTTAACGACTGAGCCACCTAGGGGTCCCCCTCTTTTTTCCTTAAAAGATTTTATTTAGGGGCACCTGGGTGGCTCAGTCATTAGGTGTCTGCCTTTGGCTCAGGTCATGACCCTGGGTTCTTGGGATCGAGCCCCACATCCAGCTCTCTGCTCAGCAGGAAGCCTGCTTCTCCTTCTCCCACTCCCCCTGTTTGTGATCCCTCTCTCGCTGTGTCTCTCTCTGTCAAATAAATAAAATCTTTAAAAAAAAAAGATTTTATTTATTTATTTGAGATTATTTGAGATAGGGCAGAGTGGGGAGAGACAGAGAATCTCAAGCAGACTCTGGGCTAACCCCAGCCTGACTCTGGGCTTGATCCCCGGACCCCAAGATCGTGACCTAAACTGAAATCAAGTGTTGGACACTTAACCGATTGAGCTACCTAGGAGCCCCGACCTTACCTTCCTTTTAACTCGGATGTCCATGAACTTGGATGGGAAAAAGAATTACATCTTTTTCCCTCCCAGTAATCTCTGTTTTTTTCTTTTAAAGATTTTATTTATTTATTAGACACAGAGACAGAGATCACAAGTAGGCAGAGAGGCAGGCAGAGAGAGAGGGGGAAGCAGGCTCCCCACTGAGCAGAGAGCCCAATGCGGGGCTCAATCCCAGGACCCTGAGATCATGACCTGAGCTGAAGGCAGAGACTTAACCCACTGAGCCACCCAGGTACCCCTCTCCCAGTAACCTCTTACTAGATTTCGCATTTCTTTCAATTATGAATGTAGGCAAAAAACCCCAGTAGACTTAGGAAGGCCAGTGACTGTTACCAATAAGAATCAGAAATTTTTGTTTTACATAATTGGTGCCACAGATTATCCTCAAAGTTCTTTTATCTTCACCACTTCTTTGAATTTATGGTAATTGTTAGATGCCACTACATTTTATGATTTCATGCATTAGCAATCAGATATATTACTATAACATAAATTTGAATTTTTCTTTTAAGATTTTATTTATTCATTTGACAGAGATCACAAGTAGGCAGAGAGGCAGGCAGAAGGGGAGGGGGAAGCAGGCCCCCTGCCGAGCAAGGAGCCCGATGTGGGGCTCGATCCCAGGACCCTGGGATCATGACCTGAGCTGAAGGCAGACAACTCAACGACAGAACCACCCAGGCGCCCCCTCAGGGCTCTTTCTAAAGCCTGCATTTATGTTATTAAAACAAACAGGGTCACATGAGGAGCCCCACATGGCCCTCTGAATCAATGCAGTGTCATAGCCGAATGGCAGGGTGGTATCAGTTAAGAACTGAAGACTGGAGGGGCCCGTGGGGGGGTGCAGTCGGTTGTGCCTGACTCTTGATTTCAGCTCAAGTCATGATCTCGGGGTCGTGAGATGGAGCCCTCCGTCAGGCTCCACGTTCAGTAGGGAGTCTGCTTGAGAGTCTCTCTCCCTTTCCCTCTTCTTTCTCTCTCAAATAAATTAAAAAAAAAAGAAGAAGAAAGAATTCAGGTTGTCTGGGATCAAGCCTCACATTGGGCTCTCTGCTCAGCAGGAAGTCTGCTTCTCATTCTCTCTCTCTCTCTCTCAAATAAATAAAATCTAAAAAAAAGAAGAATGCATCTGCCGGTTCCTCGATTCTATCCTTGTCTCTGAGATTGCGTTCATCTGCTCCAGCAAAGTTATCACAGCTGTGGTTGGTGTTGCTGGTTGGTGGGGTTTACAGTAGTCCATTGTCCTCTTCCAGGACCACAATGGCGAGTTCATCTCCCATTGGTCATAAGCACCTTTCATCTTTTATCATCTTTCTCCAGGGCATGGGTAGCCTCCAGGAATAGCCAACTGATTCCAGTCTTTGAAACTGTCAAACACCTGGTATATTGCAACCATCGGTTCAATCTCTTCCTCTCATATCCCATTCCAGGTCACCACGGGTGAAAGTTTTAACAATGATGCCATCATTGCATGCGAGGGACCACTGGAACACCACAAACCATCAATGATAAGGTCTCCATTGTCAGGCAACAGACCGGTGACCCAGCTCTAAAATCCCAGTTTAGTTTCCTCCCTAAAACCACTTTCTGTAGCAACTGATACAGGTTGGGTTCTCTGTGAAACAGATGCAGAGTCTGAAATCTGTACGTTAAGAAGTTTTTGCAGGGGTGGGGTGGGGATGCTTTCGGCAAAGGTACCAGTGAATGAGTGAGGGGAGCAGCATCGGGCAGAGGGAGAAGCTGAACAGCGAGGAAGTTGCTCCCAACCCTCAGATAGAACCTTGGGGAGCTCTGGAGTTGAGATGGATTTTCAGAGTTGTCCTGCCTGAAGCAAGGGGGCTAGGCACTGACTCTTCCTCCTGGACCAGTCATTAGATACAGGTGACTTTAAGGAGGGGATCTGATCTTGGGCAAGGCACCACTCTGTGGCTAAGCTGGCGGAGGGAGTGGCTCGGCTCTGAAATATGGGATGTGAGAGAACACCGCAGCAGCCTCTGTGGAGACTCTGCCTGTTTTCATATCCACGTGCAAGGATTCCATGCACAAGTTAAATATCTTTTTTCATCTGTCATCTGTTAACTCTTAGCGTCATTGTTGAGCAGAATTCCTTAATTATGATGTAACCAAATTAATCAATTTCTCTCCTTAAGGATTTGTCCTCCTTCCTGAGGTCCCAAAGAGATCCTCCTACATTATGTTTTTTTCATTAAATACATTTTTACCTTTCCAATTTAGGTCTTCAGTCCTCCTGGAGCCCACTCTGAATGCAGGTATTATGGGGGGGGGCAGTAATTCTTCCTTTATCCTCTGTGTAATGAACCAACTTTCCCTACGTGTCTTCATCTCTCTGCTCTCTGTTTTCTGCTCTCATCGCTGTCTTAAGATGCCACATCTGCAGAGAATCATGGCTCTCTTTAGACTCTTACTTTAGGGCTTTAAAAAAAAAATCTCCATTCATCTTGCCCTCTGTACAACACTGGGCACTTTGGACCATTTCCACTTCTTGCAGCTCTGTGCGGACGACCTTTCCAGACTTATTATTCTTGTTTGCCTTTTCCTCCTTCATCCTTTCCTCCTCTTTCATCCCTAGGGCTTTGTGGGTTGACTTTCTCTTGCAGCTCCTAACAATTGGTGTAATTTAAGGCTCAATGCTTGTCTTTATTTTTATCCTGTGTAATTCTATCTTCCTTGAGAAATCCCTTCATTTTCAAGGTTTCAATACTTCCAGGTGTGTGACTTCCCAACGGGCAGGTCCAGCCCTGACCTCTCTTGTGAACGCCAGTCAAATTTCAAACGGAAAACTGGACATTTTTAGTATGTGTAGATTCAAATCAATCTTCACCATGCAAGTAATGTTATGCAATTCACCTATATTTTATACGTTTCCAGACATGTATTTATTCAAGGGATGAGAGGATCGCTTATGTTTAACCATATTAAAAGTCAGAGTCAAATATTTTTATTCATGGTTCAAAAGATCAGAGTCACTTAAATTTCAGAGGGAAGTTCAGCCATGAGTCAGCTTATCATCTTCTTCTTTTTTTAAGATTTATTTATTTGTCAGAGAGAGAGAGCATGAGCAGGGGGAGCGGCAGGCAGAGGGGGAAGGAGAAGCAGGCTCCCGGCTGAGCAGGAAAAGGGTTGGCAGTGGCCAGAACCATAGTCACATGCTGTAGTGGAACGATCACAGTTTTGGAGTCGGAGAAACCTGCATTCAGATTCCACGCCCTCCACTTACAAGGACCTGCCTTCCTTATCTATCGAAGTGGGTAAGAAGGCTCAGGCCAGATGGCTATTACAGACTAAAACAACACATGGAGAGTGCTTTGCACCCGAAGGATGCTAAAGAGAATTCTGAGTTCCCTTTCCTTCCTTCTCCTTGCATCCCTCTCCTGCATTCAGCTTCCAGATGAAGACAGAAGTATCTGAGCTCTCAGGATAAGTGGTCTGTATGTGAGCACCCTGCAGAGCCCAAGGGGAGGTCAGACTGCAAGTCTCAGGAGTCTATAGAGCCTTCCCCAGGCATCTATAAAGCTGGCCGAGGGAACTACAACTGTCCCCTATTTGCAGATTAAAAATTCGAAGCAACAGGTACCATCCCAAGAGCATCCAAGGGGCACTTTACAGTTTACAACAGCTCAGACCTCAGACTCTCGGGAAGTAAGCTCACTCTTAACTTTTCACATGGGCAGTGGAGGAGATCATGTCATACCATCCATGCACCATGATCTTGTACAGTGATTTGGGCAGCATGTTCAAGCTGGTGCAGGGATGAGACATAGAGTCACCACAAGCATCCCCAGTTTGTCTCTGGAATCCCTCCAGACCACCTCCTCGTTTTTCCACCCTGCAACACCCCGTTCATAAGTTTCTTAGTCCTCAACTCTCTTTGTTTTGGCTTCTACCATGAGGTTCCTATCCTCCACCCACCTCTGTGCTGGACAGTCCTCTGCTCTTGCTCCTGGCTCTCAACGACCACACTGATCCAAGCCATTGCTTGGTCTTTGTGCTTCGATCTCCTACACTGCTCCCACGGGTAAGCAGCAGCCCATCGGTCAGATCTGCTGGAGACACCCCACCCCTCTGCAGGACCACAGGGGTCATTGGTGGCCTGCCAGTTTCAAGATGGCAGAATCAGGGCTTTTTTGTCCCCCATCATTAAAAAGCATCCCAAAACAAACAGTGCAGGATATGAAAACTGAAGTATTGTTTTCAAATTAAACCAAGAGAAAACAGCAGTCCCCCCCCCCCCCCGCCCAATGCACGGGGATCAGGAATGTGGAAAGACCAAGGGCCGAGCACCCCATGTAGACATCGGAGCCTCCTCACAGAAACCAGACTAGACTCTGTAGACAGAGGGTGTCTTATGCATTTCTTTATCCTCAAGGCTTAGCATAGGATTAATCAAGCATTCAACTAATCCTCATTCAACACTTGTTGAATGAATTACATCGTTTTATATATATCATATAATAGTCATCCCCAAATGAAGGCATATTTTACCGCAAGGGGAACCATTAGAAATGTTTTCTATGCTGCAAAGTGAAGTTGCCATTATTTCTCTTAGAGGGATGGCCCTTCCAAACCCATATGCTGATGAAGAGAAGTCTGAGCAACACCCTTGCTTTGATACTCAGCATTTCATTGCTTCAAATATTTCAAAAAACTCACCAAATCAGCTCTTTCATTAGCTCAGTCTTTGTCTTTTATTATTATTTTTTTAAATTTTATTTATTTATTTGACAGAGAGAGATCACAAGTAGACAGAGAGGTAGGCAGAGAGAGAGCGAAGCAGGCTCCCTGGAAGCAGGCTCCCTGCTGAGCAGGGAGGCCGACGTGGGACTCGATCCCAGGACCCTGAGATCATGACCTGAGCTGAAGGCAGCAGCTTAACCCACTGAGCCCCCCAGGCGCCCC
>PISX010036003.1:0-12396 GCA_004024625.1 Mellivora capensis | reverse complement strand
AAAAAAAAATTTTTTTAAGTTATGTAAATAAAAATTTCCAAAACTGAAATGCAAATAGAAATAAGAATGAAACCATGGAATATCCATGAACTGTGGGACAATTAAAGAAGGTGTAAAATGTGTACGTGAGGGGCGCCTGGGTGGCTCAGTGGGTTAAAGCCTCTGCCTTCGGCTCAGGTCATGATCCCAGGGTCCTGGGATTGAGCCCCACATCGGGCTCTCTGCTCGGCAGGGAGCCTTCTTCCTCTTCTCTCTGCCTGCCTCTCTGCCTACTTGTGATCCCTGTCTGTCAAATAAATAAATAAAATCTTTTAAAAAATAAATAAATAAAATGTGTACGTGAGAATACCAGAATGAAAGGAACAGAGGAAAGAGTTTAATAAAACAAATGAAAGGGAATCTGCCCTGTGTGAAGGGCAAAGAGCATTCACTTGACTCATTTTTTTTTTTAGATTTTATTTATTTATTTGACAGAGAGAGATCACAAGTAGGCAGAGAGGCAAGCAGAGGGAGAGGAGGAAGCAGGCTCCCTGCTGAGCAGAGAGGCCAACACATAAGGGGCTCAATCCCAGGACCCTGCGACCATGACCTGAGCGGAAGGCAGAGGCTTTAACCCACTGAGCCACCCAGGCATCCTGCTTGACTCTATCCTTAAAGTTTCCTCCAGGAAGCTCTGTCAGAACCAGTGATAGAGGAAAGCTACTTAGACTGGGCATTTGAATTCATTTCCTGCGATCTTTAATCTCCTTTATTTCTTGTGTGCCTCCTGTACACTAGACCCCCTACGAATTAACTTGGTGACAACCAGACAATAGGCATTCACATACTCTATTGCAGGCATCTATCATCTCTATTATCCTTAAGGAGATTAACTTCACAGCACTTATTTGTAACACAAATGTGCTTATAATAAATTTATATGCTCTCTCCACATGGATTAGGAAAAAACAGTAGCATGTTTTGATACAGTAGCAACCTTCCTTTAATTCACTTGTGGATATTTGGTTAATTTAATACTTGTGATCAAGATGACTGATGACTTATAATACAAATAAAACTTGTATTTCCTAAGAACATTTAAAAAAGTGGTTTATTTACTTAATAAAAATTTTAAAAGTAGTTTCAGATTTCCCCCAAAATTACAAAAATAGGAGTCTCTTATAACCCCCACCCAGTTTGCATCATTAACATATCAGTGCAGTGTGTTTGTCAAAATTAACAAACCAATACTGATACATCGTTATTAACTGAAGTCCATTCTTTACTCAGATTTCCTTAGTTTTATCCTGAACTCTTTCTATTCCAGGATCCTATCTAGGATACCCTACTACTTTTAGACATCGTGTGTGTCTTTATGCTTCTTGCGGCAGTAACAGTATCTCAGACTTTCCCTATTTTCGATGACTTTAAAGGTTTAGAGCCACATATTTTCCAGCATTTTCATCTACTGAGGTTTCTCTGCTTCTCCCCTGATTAGACTGAAATTACAGTTTGGGGGAAGAAGACCACAAATGCCCTGGGTAGGCAAAGTACGTTGAGAATCGTACTTCAGATCAAGGGTAAAGTGCTATCAATAGGACTTAACATTGTTAACCCTGATCATCTGGATGAAGTGGTAATGTTAGGTTACTTCACTATAAAGCCACCTTTTCCCCCCTTTCTTTACTGTCTTCAGAAATGTTATTTTGTGCAGCCCATACTTAAGGAGTGGGACATTACATTTTTCCTCCTTCAAGGTAGAATACCTACATAAATAACTTGGAATTCTGCCTTGTCCGTTCTTCCCCAATTATTCACTGATTTATATAAATGTGGACTTATGGATATTTTGTACTTCAGATTATACTCCAGTTATACTTTATTTTGATGGTCAAATTGTTGCAGTTTTCGCCACTGAGCCCTCCTTCAGCTACCTCCTTTGTACCTCTGACATATCCCTGTCATTGTGTGTTTTTCTTAAGAACTTCCTCACTCTCTGCAAAGATGCCTCAGGTTCATCTTCTATATACTCCTTGTCCTGGGCTTAGAATTAGACATTCCTCCAGGGAGCCCCAGTTTCATTTATTAGAAAATAATACTAGAAACCAAGAACTGAACACTATGTGTGCTGGTTGTCACCGAAATGTCACTTCTTCCAGACTCTCTTAGTTGACAAAACAAAGGCATATATGTATACTGTTCCGGATAAATGGACATACCTGTAAATATATCTACATGTAACCATCTGTACATATGTTAAACACAGGTGCATACTAACATTTCCAACTCCTATCCAATAACACACAGATCATTTCAACTTCTTGTCTTTATCTGTAACCTTCCACTACAACGGTGAGAAAATCAGATCCCATCACCTGCCATACTTTAGTCAATTACTCAACTCTCATCCACATGTAGAGCAGGAGCAGAATAGTTCATGTACACACCCACAACTTTAGACAACTTTATCCACTTGAGTACAGTGCTTACGCACCACCCCTTTTACCTTTGTCTTACAGACTAGAGTTATGTCAACACCTGTTATCCTCACACATTTCAGTGAAATTGTTTCATACATTTGTAATAGGTTTGTGTCGTTGTTGTTACATTCTATATCCCGTCCTGGAATCCCACAGCTTTGTACAGGTGACTGTCGAACAACACAGGTTGAACTGTGTGGGCCCACTTACACAGATTTTTCTTTAAACAAATACAGTGTGATAATGCACATGTATTTTCCTCATGAATTATTTCTTTTCTCTAGCTTAAAGAACACAGTGTATAATTCATAGAATATATAAAATGTGCTTTAATTAACTGCTTATAAGTAAGGCTTCTAATCAACCATAGGCTATTCAATTCTGGGGAATCCAAGGTTATGCATGGATTCTTGTAAGTAAGCTCTACACCTAATGTGGGGTTTGAACTCACGATCCTGAGGATCAAGACTTGCACACTGTGCCAACTGAGCCAGTCAGGCACCTCAAACATGGATTTTTAAGATTTTTAACTATACAGGGGTGGAGGGGGTTGGTGCCCTGAACTCCTATATTGTTCAAGAGTCAACTGTGTATCAATACCTCCCAGATAATCAAATGCTAGGGAAACAACACTCTAAACTTAAATAATATTAAGGGAAAGAGAAACTGAATCAGACTTGTGAGACTGTATCTCTAGTAGGTTTGATACCTCCATCTGCTAAGGAAGTTATATCAGAAAACTGACACGTGAATCCCTCAAGAGGCACTCAGGAAAAAGCCTGGGTTATTCCAAACTCCTTGCTGTGGGTAGGCAATCAGGTACATGGCCAAAAATCTCCAAAAATTTTTGAGGGGCCAGGAGGACTTAATATCCATAAGGAGAGGACACAAAGAGCTTCTCCAAGACTCTGACAGGATCCAGTATCATTGTTTACTGTGGGGAAGATGTGGAAGTCAGCTAAGAGTGGTGCTATCTCTGTGCATTAAGTTGTATCCTTCACCTACATGAAGAGGACCTGTAAACTTTGGCTGTGTTTTCACAGCTTCCTATCGCTACACTGCTGTACCCTGGGTAACAATCTTACAGCCGTCTGAGCCATATCAGAGCAAGGATAATTACTGAATCAAAAAGACATAAATAAAAAACATGACCTGACTTGACAAACAGTCTGTGGTAGATGCAGTAACTTCAAATGTCTCCTCACACCTCTCAGAGTTCCCATGGCAAATTTCAGTTACATCTGAGTGGGCTCCTGGCTAACCTCTGGTACTGTTACTTCCTTATCCACCATGATGGCTGCTGCAAAGGCCATGTCAAAAGCGACCATGCTCACTGAAGGAGCACCTTGAACATGCTGATTTTGCCATAATGCTCACAGGCCATCAGGAAGGTCCTGATGCAGCCAAAACCATAGACACCTTCTATCTAGGATTCCAGTGTTAATACTATTCTTCCACAAAATGATGAAAGGTGCTTCAAATGAAACAGTCCATTTAGATTTTACTCATGCTTTTATTTCAAGACCCTGTTCAGTGGCCTCTGTTATGAATCCACACACCCAGGATAGCAGACAATCTTGAAAAGATACCTGTTACACTGAAAAAATGTCCCTTCCCTTGAAATCAGAGCCCTTATCATTTAGTGAACACAATATATGCCTGTCTATTCCTTGGAATAAAGAAGATCCTGAAAGTGTCATGATCCCAGCGTCCTGGGATCAAGTCCCACATCGGGCTCCTTGCTTGGCAGGGAGCCTGCTTCTCCCTCTGCCTCTGCCTGCCACTCTGTCTGCCTGTGCTCGCTCTCTCTCAACCTCTCTCTCTGACAAATAAATAAATTTAAAAAAAAATAATAAAAAAATAAAAAATTTTAAGATAAAAAAAAAAAAAAGAAGATCCTGAAAGCCTTAAGGTAAGAGCCCCTTTGAAATAGACATGCCCAGAAGTAGGATCTGACACACAACTGGCATTTTTTCATCTTAGACACACACAAACACACACATCCCATCTCACTCCATCTGAACTAGATTTAATTATCTACTACTTCATATCAAATCCTAATGTTATGGATAGGTTTTATTTTTCCATTTAAGAGAAGGTAAAATATGAAGCTTTTGATCACACATAAATTAAACCAAACTACAAACAAACAGAAGAGAAGCTAACAGTCATTAAATATTTGGTTAAGCCAGGAGAATAGAGCTTTGGTCTCACTTGGATTTTTTTTTTAATAGTGCACTATACTGAGGAGTCTGGGTTCTGAATCCAGAAATAGAAGAAATCAGCCACAACTTTCTTTCATTACCATTTGAAGTACAAAGTTCCATAGTATCAAAGACTGATAATACAGTTCAAGCTACTAGGGAGGTTAAAAATCATCTGTCTCATGACAGATGAGAAATCTAAGACCCAGAAAGATAAATGGGCCCATGTATATTTTAATATGAGTACTAAGAACTGTGTTAAGTCCATATATAAATTTACTGAAGATGAAATTCATACTGATCCCCTTAACAGGAAGGTAGAACACTAGACCATTATTAGAAATACTGGTATAGATTAATTGTATTTAATCACTATCCCTTCAATATGAAATCATTTCAACATCAAAAGATGTCTCCTATTTTCTGTAAGATGTTGCAATATCCACGAGACCTCTCAAGAGGTAAAAGCATATTCCATTTTATTCCAGCTTTCATATCAGAACTCATAGAATCTTATAATTCTTTTCCTACAGGAAATACAGTTTTACAACAGTCTTCATCTTATAAATGGAGCTGTTTAATTTAGAGCCACAAAATGATCCCAGTGTGTTCACAGCACATTTATTGAATTTATAACTCTAATGCCTTTGGATATGTATTATGTTTGCCATTGTATTCTATTGATCCATTGAAAATATTTTGCTTCTTATAAAATACACAAGGGGGCATTCATAAAGAAGTGAAATATGGCTGATATTTTAAGTTCTAACATTAAATACAATGGATTGGTGATACAAATAAAAGACTAAGCCAATACCAGATATCTTATTACTAGTTGTCTATAATAGAATTCAGTTGCCTCTTTTTTTCAAGATTTTATTTATTTGACAGAGAAGGAGATCACAAATAGGCACAGAGGCAGGCAGAGAGAGGGGGGGAAGCAGGCTCCTTGCTAAGTGGAGAGCCCAAAGTGGGGCTCAATCCCAGGACCCCAAGATCATGACCTGAGCCGAAGGCAGAGGCTTAACCCACTGAACCCCCCAGGCATGCCCCCTTTTCTTGATACCTTAATGCAGGTGCCTTTCAAATGGTACACAGTGCCCTGGGGGCACATGTGAACTTTTCAAGTTAGTATGTGAAAATAGTTTTAAGGAAATCAACTTTCAAGCCTGCCTAAACCATGTATACTCTTTCCTAAAACTGATTTGCCCACACACCCCCGGAAAGGAAAGCATCCTTCACACTTGATTTTCCTATTTCCTCTTTTACAATCTCTTTTCCTATTTTATGAAAGAAAGAAATAACATCTGGTTATTTCCAAATATTTTAGTATTTCAAGAGGAAATACTAAAATTCTGATGTGGACTATTAAGAAAATGAATCACTTTAATAACAGGTAACATCATCTTACAAGTCAGGTGTGTCCGAAGGTTTTGCTTTTAATAAAACTAGAAAATGTGATCAGTGCTGTCAGCTGATAAACATTTTACTGATACATGTCCAAAATAAAAATCACATGGTCATTTAACTTGGAAAAAGAGTAGTGAGTGACACCACTTATAGGAAACCTATTTCCGTGGTACCTTGGGACTTATATCCTCAAAATTAAAACCAGAATTGAAGTTGTTTCTGAGCTCCCTCCCCTCTAGCAGTAACTAATGTTCAACTAAAGATTTATAAGCTAATTAAAAATCCTAGATCTCATAAGTATGCATTTTTTTATATTTAATAGTTTATCTAAATTTGTATCTATGTTCTTTGATCATTGTATACTAATGACCATAGGCATAACAAACCAGTTTAAATTTTTTTTTATCAAGTAAAAGGAATTTTCTCATTAAATTTAGGGTAATAAATAAAACTTTAAAACATATATATAACAAAGATAAATACTGTAAACTTTATGGACTCAGTAGAAGAAGGGAAGAAAGGATGTCTGACTTTTAAAGAAATTCCTGGTCCATTAAAATAGAAGTGGACAAGTTGGAAATCAAAGCATTAGTGCATTTAAGTAACACTGGATATACAAAGGTGTGATACAATATTTTTATTTTTAAATGTATTGACAGTATACTGAAAATTACATCCTTTGCAGCTATTTACATTTATGATGGAAAAGCTGAAATATCCTCTTGTAAAAGGGGCACATATGTTTTTGAAATGGTTTTAAGAAATAGGTCATTAAAAAAAAGTATTTGAAAACCACTCCCTTAAAGTAATATTGAAAGGAAAGGTTAATAGATTTCTAAGTAATACTTTCAAGCCTCCCAAGTATTGGCTTGTAAAACACTTGTCATAGTACTCATATCCCTTATCATTGTTCATTCAATGTCCAAACTCCTGGAGCCCTGAGAGGTAGAGAACTGTGAGTTCCATGTTCCCCACGTATGAGGAGACCTGCTATTTAGCACAGTGTCTCCATTAAAAGCACTCAATTGTCACGCTGAAAAGAAATGAAATAAAAAATAAATAAAATAAAAATGGTACAAAAATCAAAAAAATAAAAAATAAAAGCACTCAATTGTATTTCAGCAAGTAGTATTTTATACTTCCCTATTTTCACTTAGAAAAGCCATAAAGTGCTCTGAAACAGAAAACTGAGGTACGTGCCCTTTGACAAATATCTCAAATCACTTTGGAATTTTCACATGAAAAACACAATCAGTTTTAAAAGCAAGCAAGTGAGGGAATCAGAAAAGCTTGATGTCCCTTCTGTTTATTCAGCATTTACTGAACAATTTCTATATGCCAGATACTATCCTAGGAAAAAGGCACCAGCCGCTAGGGCACGCATCCCTGTTTGTAATGGAGCTGGCGTGCACACGCCTTACAGGTGCTGAACCAAATGGAGCAGCATCCGATTCCAAAGCACGTGCCATCTAAGCCATTTAATTCTACTATCTGGTTTGTCTTGGTAGCTCGCCACTTATTAGCACATTTCCCAAAGTATTTCACCTCACATCTTGCGTTTTCAAGTTAGAAAGACCAAGTCTGGAATACTGATTCTCTAATTTTTCTGCATTTCAAAATTATTTGATTTTATGGAAGGCACATTATTACCCTGGTTCAAGTTTTCAGAAGTCCAAAATTTGAAAATACAAATTAAGGATTTGCTGCTACTTGATTTCTCAAGGGAATATATGTATAAGATTAAAGACTGTTAAAGCCTTAGTTATTTTTTGATTATATAATTTATCCAAAAATTTAGACATTTAATTGTAATTATTCAATCTTGACAGAATTCTTCAGAAGGAAATCATCACAATAATTGAACTATACTGAGTTGAGTCATCTAATTTGCCACAAACTTTTTTTTTTCTTTACTACTTTTGCTTAAGTTTTCTCTTTTCTATTCCTAGTCTCTAGCTGAGGCCAACTGCTGCTCCAAATCATCTGTTCCAAATGACATTTTTTAATAATCACATGCAGGTGTTTTCAGAGCCTATCCCTATTTACACTAAAACTCTCACCAAAATATTTTAAAAGGTAGGTCTCCACATGTTCTCAGAGAACCTCTTCCAGAGCACCCACTTAGATCCAGGAAGTGGCTGGATTATGCTTTTTGGTGTAAAAGGTATAATCCCAGAAGTTACATACATACAGATTTAAATACACGACAAAAGAAATTAGCATCATTTAGCACGGGTTCATTGATTGCACCTGCTATTGATTATGGACACAAAATACAAGATAATCAAAAGTGGCTAAAAACTTTAAAGGAGGGGCACCTGGGTGGCTCAGTGGGTTAGAGCCTCTGCCTTGGGCTCAGCTCATGGTCCCGGGGTCCTGGGATCGAGCCCCTCATCGGGCTCTCTGCTCAGCAGGGAGCCTGCTTCCTTCTCTCTCTCTGCCTGCCTCTCTGCCTACTTGTGATCTCTCTCTCTCTCTGTTAAATAAATAAATAATGTTTAAAAAAAAAACTTTAAAGGCAATTAGTTTAAAAAAAGGGGGGGCGGGACACTTTTTAATTCATACGGTGGGGGGCGGGGATCTTTTAAGTTGTATGGTAACTTCAAATAAAACTGTAGAAACATTTAGGATCACAGAAATTCAGCATTAGAAAACAGAATTGGGTACAACATAAGAATACCAAATATAAATTAAACACTCTCCATGCCATTCTGGACATCTCATTGCTGAGGAGTGCAGAATACTTAGTCCCACAAATGCAAAAGGTAAAAATGGAATTAAGGATGGAAAATAAGGTAACACAGGACCAGGGGGCAAAAGGTGAAATTGCTATTAGAACTTAAAATTTCCTACAAATCATTTTTAATTGAATAGGACTAAAAACACTTTTAGTATCTGTGAATGTGCAATACTCAGAATACTTCACATGTAACATATTGTAAAATGTGCATTGTAAAACTGAAACTTCCATAACAGGGACACTGACCTTTTCTCTCACTGTTAATTCTTCTGACTTTCTGGTAACAGTTTCCTATTTAGGATTATTACATACAATACAGTAGTAGACTCATATATATTTTATGTATTCCCCAATCCATTTCTATGTATATAAAACTGACAACAAAGCTTCTAGAACAGTAAGTTCATCTGCTCCAGCATATATTTTTATTTTGTCAAAATTACCATGAATTCTTTTGTGGGAGTGAATATTGTCCTTATCTACTTTTTTGTGTGTATCTAGGAAAAATCTTCCCAGGTGTGTTTGTCTCTTCCCCGATTCTCCCAACTTCTTCTCCTTTAGATGCGTTACCAGTTTCTAACTGCTCCATGATTTATGTTCCTCCTTCCAGAAATTCCTCTCTGAAAGTTTTCAGAAAAAAAAGAACTTGAGTATTTAATATTTTAAGTTGTAATTGCATGCTTGTTATTATAGTAATTCTAGTGATCTGAAAAGCTTCCCTGCCTCACCCCTAGTCACCTCTGACCTTTCCCTATTACTTATCCACAGAGGGAATATGGTCTTTTTGAACAAAAGTATATGTTATGAAAGTCACCCACACTGACAAGTCTTGGTTGTTTTTACAGAAACCATGCGTGGAAAAAAAAAAAAAAAAAGAAGTAAAGATGCCAAGCAAAATAGTCCTTTTATCTTACATTTTGGGATAGAAAGGCAGGAAAGGGGAACAGGGACTTATGCAAAACTCCACTTCTTGTTGAAGCAGTCTGAATCATAGGAATTAGTGAAAGAAAAAGGAGTAAGGAAGACTGTCATAAAAGAGGACCACCAAGCAAAAAAGCTGAGAGTGTGGAAGTATATGCACCATTCCACCACTCCCTGGACTCTGCTGGCATTTTTATTATGTGCAAGAAAGTTTTTCTTTTTTAAAACTATTTGTTGTATATTTTTGTTTTTGAGGTTCCTGGTAATGGACGAAATAGGCAGATTTTTCCAGCTTAATGATGGAGTTATACTCAACACTAAACACCTGTGTCTTCACGAGAGTATGAGTGATTCAAAGGATGGTTGACAGTCAGTATTGCTTGGCATTGTACCATGAAACACAGCACTACACCTGGCATATAAAAGGCACTTAATAAATATCAGTTCATTTTTACATTTTGGGTAAGAAAGTAATCACATTATACCCTCAGAAAAAGGCCAACTGGAATCAAATGTAAATTAATGCAAACCCCCTATTACAAAATAAAATTAATGTGTCCTCTTTTGGAAATCAATGTATAGCCCTTCATACAAGAAAGTACCAGGCAGTGAATATGGCTGGTATGCGAATGAGCATGAAATTAGTGTTTTTATAACAGAATGATATTAAGATGAAAGATTCTAGAAATTATCTACTTGGGCCCTCTTAATTTACAGAAAAAGCCACTGAAGACCAAAGGGTTCAGTTATTTGTCCAAGTTGCGTGGCTAGCTAGTTGCAAAACTTTAACAAAAACACTGGTCCTCCTCCTCATTACCCAACCAGGTATTTAGGGATGGAAAACATAACAGATCTGTGTAAATGAAGATACTGAAAGGTCATATAAGTCATTTGAGTGTTTAAAGTATGAGCTTTGTTTTTAATATGAAGAAATGGATATTGAACACTTTGGAAAATTATGAAGAATAAATCACTATAACTGAGTTCTGAGATAAAATTTGGATTTTTCTGAAGTCTCCATTCTAAAAAAATAATAATAATAAAGGAAACGGGGGGGAGAACCTGTTACTCTACTCCTACTTAAATAGGCTATCTTTATTCTGTATTCTGAAGGTAATACTGTTTACCTTCTAACAGTGTTTTTCATACATACATGATTTTTTGGGAAGGAACAAATTGGTAATTATCTCCACTAATGAAATGTGCAATCATTTCAGTTAGATTTTAAATGGGGCACGACTCGCATTCATAAGGCCCATTGAATAAATGCCAATTAGGTACAGTTTAATGGCTTAATGCTTGATTCATGTTTTTTCTCTCTGTAGTTGATGCTTATTGCACATTCAGGGCAATTAGAAAATTCGGTTTTCCTTCCTAGTGTATATATAATCCCTGTATTCAGAAAGCTCAGCAAAATAACAATATAAAAGTCAAAATTTTACCTGGAAAAGAAAAAAGGTATCTCTGTTGATGATGGTACTCAAGATTTTGGCTTAATTCATTCTGTTAAATTCCCATTGAGCATTAGTATGTAACTCACAAAGCAGAATCACCATGTGCTTCAAAAAAGATTCCTGCAATATTTGAAAAAACTAGAGCATTTCTTTCCCAGATTCGGGTCCCAATTCAAATTCACAAAGTATGCTAATAATTTAGTGGGGAAAAAAAGCTACCAATGAGAATTAAAAGTCACCTTGAAAATATCCCATTATATATGAAATTATTCTGTAAGAAACAATATATATACAATGTATTAGAATATGCCTATTTAGTTTTACTCAAATTTACACACATTGTGTTAGGTTGTAGATCGTAACAAAGCAGGTCTGTTTTTAATAACATTTAAAAATTCCCGTATCAGTTAGTAACTTCAAAGAGTAAAAAACTAGTATATATATGCAAGAAAAATGTTTTCTTATATTTACAAAGTTAGGCTAATACTCTGCTCACATTCAGACTAAGTTTTGCTCCTTCCTTTAGGATGCATAAGTTAAGCTGATGAACAGCTAAGATCTGAATATCTGGCAGGTGTAGATTTTGCATGCTACTCTATTTACTTTCATAATTTCCCTTTTTTCCCCTGATATTCTCTCCCTAGAAGAGAAGGAATTAAGAGGATCATATGAGCATCTAACTCCGGTTCACACTTGAGATTCTCACTTCCACTTTCAAAAGAAGAGCAACTCCTATCATTTGCAACATTAATCAGAATGTGGGTTTGCTAATGTTTTTCTCTTCCTTCAGCAATTTTCCATATTCCTAAAAAGTACCTCTAGATTGAAATAACACTTTAAATGAGCATGCCTGTTTATGTGTTAAAGACAGATGGAGAAGGAGAAAGGAGGGGGATAATCAAAAGGAGATGGAAAATATATTGACATTTAAATGTTCTTTCCTTTCAAATGTTCGTCCTACATCCCTTTCATTTGTGCTGAGATGAAGGAGGCCATGGAGACATTCCTAGTCCCTGTCTGGTATTTCCTCTGGGCTCACTAAGGGTTGATAATCTGCTTCCCCAACATGGGAGTAAGAGAAAATAAAATGATGACCAGGGAAAGAAGGAGAAAACTAACCAGAAATGGCAGAGGAGTTAGTGCTGATTCCTGCTTCTCATTGCTAAGGGCCAAGGAGTACTAGTCATTACCATCCTACATAGACATAG
>PISX010036002.1:0-12397 GCA_004024625.1 Mellivora capensis | reverse complement strand
ACATTTTAACAATGTTTATTCTTCCGATCCAAGAACATGGAATGGTCTTCCATCTTTTTATGTCTTCTTCAATTTCTTTCATGAGTGTTCTGTAGTTCCTCAAGTACAGATCCTTTACCTCTTTGGTTAGGTTTATTCCCAGGTATCTTATGGTTCTTGGTGCTATAGTAAATGGAATTGATTCTCTAATTTCCCTTTCTGTATTTTCATTGTTAGTGTATAAGAATGCCACTGATTTCTGTACATTGACTTTATACCCTGCCACGTTACTGAATTGCTGTATGAGCTCTAGTAGTTTGGGGGTGGAGTCTTTTGGATTTTCCATATGAAGTATCATGTCATCTGTGAAGAGGGAGAGTTTGACTTCTTCCTTGCCAATTTGGATACCTTTTATTTCTCTTTGTTGTCTGATTGCTGTTGCTAGGACTTCTAATACTATGTTGAACAAGAGTGGTGAGAGTGGGCATCATTGTCTTGTTCCTGATCTCAACGGGAAGGCAGTTTTAAATCAATGTCTGCCATAAATTAAATATTTTGCCCTCCAGGAACTCCAGACTTATCTTATATAGCTTTGTATCTAGAGAAGAAAGATTCTTCTCTCTTAATTTCAATTGGGGAATATTCAAAGGAAAAAGCAAACAAAAGAGAAAAAGAACAGGAATGGACTCTGGCCAGTCACTTAAAAATGCCTTGGGCTGGAGCAAATATTGATAAACAGAAAAGTAAATGTTCACATCATGCTTCTCTTCCAAGGGATAATTTTTTTGTTAGTTTATAATCCTGTGTAATGCTTATAAGTCACCATAAAGAAAACTGTCATTCTGAAATATACATAAAGATACTTTTTTTTAATTTAAAGAAAGTTAATGCCTTCATGAAGAAACAATATATTACTTTAAAAAAAGGGAACAGATGAAATAACGAGATAATAAACTATAATAGAATTCCTCTAATTGAATTTGCTTGGAGTTGGAAAAACTGCTAGAGATCTTAGTCATTTGCTCTTGACATATCCTCCTTCTTACCCTGTGCTCTACCATGCAAATCCATTAATCATTCTTTAGTCTATTGAGAAACATTAACAAGTTATGGTGTTTCAGAAGTCTAATGGTATAGAGACCTATATTAATCATGTGGAAACTGAATATATGAATAAAATCAGAGAGAACTGAAGAGTGGCAGAAAAATTCTGAGGGATTCTGAATCTTCTTTATCCCAGATTAAATACAAAGCATCTGACCATTAAATCTTTAGGAAAAGAAGTATGACTGGTGAGCTAATTGCCTAATGGCTGTCCTAGTTTTAATTTCATTGCCATTAAAAAAAAAACATCTCCTTAGTTTTGGGAATATTCTTATTTAGTTACTTTTAACTTTACCATGTTCCCTCCCCCAAACAGAGTACAAATTGGGAAAAGCAACAGATGGAAAAATTAACATAGGTACTTCCTATAATTGATATATAGCCTAGATCATAAAGGAGTCGATCCATGGTCTATTTTGAATATCAAAGGGTCCTCTGAGATTCTGAAATATAAACACCTGGAACCTCTCTTAATTTGAGAACAGACTGAAAGATATTATAAGGGAGGCTTCTTAAAACATAAAGAAGGAAAGGTGTTGTTGTGTTTTTTTTTTCTTTTTTCTATGAAAGGTTAGGCCAGGACAGTGTTCAAATGTCAAGGTATAGGGACATCCATGTCTAATAAAATTTATTGTAAGGCTTCAGGTAAGATTGATCCTTTTTACTTGAATCCATATTTTAAGAGAAATTGTTATTAAAGAGATGAATGCTGGTAGCCTCACCAATAACACTTAATGAATGTTTATTATATGGTAGGCACTAAGGTATTTAAAGGAGATAAAAGACAGAGATGATGCAATCCTTTGTTTTAAAAGGCTTAATTTAACAAGTGAAGTAGACAAAAAGGTATAATAAAGTAATACAAATATGTAAGGATGCAGTAGAGGCACAGCTGAGGAAATCCATTCCATATGCAGTAAAAAGAGATCAGAATTTACAGAAGTTACAGTTGAGCTGAGTCCAAAGATGAGTAGGCATTTTCCAGGGAGACCAGGGGAAAGCATTCCAGGCTGAGTGAGCAGAATCAGCAAAAGTGTGAACTATTAAGGTCCATTAAGAGAATTGTCAGCATTTCCTAATGGCTGGCATGTAGGTGGAGATCTGCAATGCCTATACCATGTCAGAATCCTGGATTTTTCTTTTTTCCTATAGAAAAAGTAAGCTGATGAATATTTGAGTTTTCTTAAAGATCACTTAAGTTTGGAGGATTGATTGAGAATGACAAGATTTGAAGCAAGGAGACAGGTTGGGAGGCCATTGTACTAGTCTAGGTGTGATAATGAAGTGGCCTGGACTGGGTTGAGGCATAGGGATGGACAGTTAGGCCTGTTTACCTGCAAATATTATATTAGCATTTTTGTAATTGTTAATGTCATAGAATTATCTGGTGTCTTGTTAAAATTTTTATTTCTTTATCATTAATGACCATTTATATTCTTTGTGATTTTTCTCATATTCTGTGTTCTTTTTTATTTTTTTCCTTTTCATTTGGGCCACTGACAGAAACTGCCAGCTATTACTAGTATCTTTTTCTTTCTTTAGTTTGGAATAAGCCCACATATTTTATCTGGACACATAGTTATTGAGATAAAACAAGTTCCAGGCTTCTTGGCAGCTGGAGTGGTCCTATGACTGCTTTCTGGCTAGTGTGAGATGAGCAGTATTGATATGTGTGATTTCTGGGTCCATAAAGAGAAAGAGAGAGGGTTGCTGTTTACTCTCTTTTCAGTTGGAAATAAGGACATGATGACAAAAATTGGAGCAGCCATTGTAGCCTAAAAATGGAAGATGAATATTAAGAATAATAGAACAACAAGGTAGAAGGAGCCTGGTGCTTACTACAATCCCATTGAGTTGCCATGTAAGCCTGATATGCTGGTGCTCAGATTGCAGTTTGAGGGAGAAATTAATTCCTATATTCTTTAAGTCTCTGCCACTTGATCAACTTGTATAACAGTTATGCCCTTATCCTTACAAATATAAGGTGTTTAAATTGTGGTTTTTAATACATAAAAATTATATATGTGTGTGTATATATGTATATGAAGTATATGAATCATTTTGTGTAATAAATGTGCAACGCTTTTTTCCAGTTTGTCCTTTTTTCTTTACATTTTTAACTTTTTTTAGCAGTTAATACTCAAAAACCCTTTCTTCTGGAAACTATTATAATTTTCCTTCTTAGATGATTATTTTTTCTTTTATTTCTTTTTCTCTCACCTTTAAATCAATACATTTCTTAAAGTCCTGTCCTTCAGTACTTTCTTCCTTAAAAAGATTCTCTCCCTGAATCTTTATCTATGTGCAGAATTTCAAATATTGTTATTGCTCAGGTATATATGAGTCTGAAATACAGCTCTCTCATCTCAATCACTCTTCTGAGCTTTAGATCACTAACTGTTGCTTACTATCTCTCTTACAAGGTGCAACTGGCACTGTGTTTTTAACACATCCAATATCATTCATTGTCCTCACTCTAGAACACATCCTTCTCCTTACATCCTGGTTTTCATTAGTTAGTACTAACATTCTCTAAGATACCCAGACTTAAAACCCTGGAGTCATGTCATTCTTTTCCTTCATTCATCATGCTGAGGCAGTTGTCAAATTCTACATATGCTTTTTGTGAATAATTCCCTTACTTCTTTCATGGTCTACTGTAAATACCCTAATTCAGCCTCCAAAATTTGTTACATCCTTGAATAGATAACTGGTAAGTTTTGTTTTGTTTTTGTTTTTTTTTTGTAATGGGTCCAAACCTCTTGGCTTTCCATAATTACAGTATAAGGGTTGGCAAACATTTTCTGTAAATGGCTACAGAGTAAATATTTTTGGTTGAGGTTCATATAGTCCCTGTTGAAATTACTGTACTTTATCCTTATAGTATGAGAGAAGCTATAGACAATTCTTAAATGAATGGGTGTGACTGTGTTCCAATAAAACTTTGTTTACAAAAATGGCAGTGGGCTGGGTTGATTCAAAAGCAATAGTTTGCCAACTTGTATCGTAGTCCATTAAACAAGAAGACAGTTCCTGGCCCCCAGATAACTTCTAATTTAGACTATTTATGCAAAACATGAAGAAGTAGGTAAATGACCAAGATAATGACCCATTTCATTGCTGTAGTAAATGTTATGAAGACAATGAAATGGATGGTATAACAAGAAAGGACTAAGAATTCTCTTTAATATTGGATGGCAGGGAAGGATCCTCTGAGGAGCCAGAGTAAGTCAAAAGCCCTGTACTGTGAGGGAGATTGACTAATTTAAGGAACTTAGTAGGAGAAGAGGTACGAGAGTGTTGGCAGGACCTCTTGGAGGCCTTTCACAAAGACCATGATAAGGAGTTGGGATGCTATTCTACATCCAGTAGAAACTTTCTAGAAGATTTTAATGTGGGAAGTGAGAAGTTTTGATTACCTTCGAATGCATGTGAGAGGGTTAAGACATGGAGGCAGGTAACCAATTAGAAGGATTTTGTCATTGTAGCAGTTCAGTCAAAGAATGAGTATGCTTTAAGTGAATCTATCCTTGATGTAGTTACAGTGGAGATGAGGGGAAATAGACTCAGAATATATTTCGTAAGAAGACTAATACAACTTGTTCTATTAGTTTGAATGCAGCAAGTGAAGGAAGGAAAAATAAGGAATACTTCTAACTTTTGGCTTGAATAATAGGGTGGTGATATTTACTGTGCTGTAGAAAAATTAGGGAAATGTTTGGAGTAAGGTGTATGGTAGGCACAGGGGAAATCAGAAGACTCTTGACTATGTTGTGGCAAATGCTGCTGAGATGAGAAGAGGGATATGAGTATTAGATTTTGTGAAAGAGAAGTGATTGACTTTGACAAGAGTGATTTCAGTAGAGTACTTAGAACTAAGGCCCATTTATGGGGAGTAAAGAAGAGAATGGTCATAAGGAGTGTAGACAGCAAGTATAGATAAATTTCTTGTGAATTATTGTTTTAACTATTTGTTATAGTACTAACAAGTTGCTCTATGCATATGAGATACTAAATAATATTTGTTAGTTGCTACTTACAATATAAGTGCTTGAGCAATAGAAACAAAATGGTAGCTCTCAGTATTTTAAAGAAAAAGAGAACAATTATAGACATTCCATTCCTGGTCAGAAATTATAACAGGTCTATGAAAAATTAAAGTGTAATCATATGAAAATCACAGTGTGCTAGCAGGAAAACATTTTGGCCTTTAGAACAACATTTATATTGACTGTATTCTTTCTTTGCAATAGTGGCATACTACAGAATAGTGAGAAAAAATAGGCTGTATTCTTCACTTCACTGAGGCCTTCAACTCATTCATTTATTCAAAAAATAACATCCAAAAATACTTTTTAAAAAGGGGGCGCCTGGGTGACTCAGTTGGTTAAGGGTCTATCTTTAGCAGCTCAGGTCATGATCCCAGGGTACTGGGATAGAGCCCCACATCCAGATCCCTGCTCAGCAGGGAGTCTGCTTCTCATTCTTCCTCTACTCCTACACCCCATTCATGTTCTCTCTCTCTCAAGTAAATAAATGAAATCATTAAAAAATAATTTTAAAAAAGAAAAAAATTGTAACATCTGACTGTCTACTCTGTCACTCTGAACTAAGCAAAAGATTTTAGTATCTTTGATAGTTGTGTCTTTAGGTGGGGAAACATGGGTAAAGTCTGTATTAGGTAGGTTCCAAATGAAGAAGGCATCAACATCATACTGGAAGTGATATCATGATGTTTCCTCTAGGATCATCTTAATTTTATAATTAACGATTTGATGATGTGGTTGAAATGATATGCGTTAGAGTTGTTTGGGAATCACTAACATTTCAGAAGACCAAAATGGCATTCAAAATGATGAGAAATCACAGTGTAAATTTTGGAAGAAGTAAGAATAAAATCAACAAATCTAGAAACTGCCATATTGACTCTGAAGGACACATACACATTGCAGGATAGTCAATGTTAGATAGGGTTGTAAAGATGAATAAATGAAGATCCCTGACTTTGAGGAATTTATAATCTAGTTCAGTTTTGCTGAAGCATAAGATTTACAAAGGAAAAAAGCAAGGGGTAATGTCTGAAGGATAGATTACAATTACAATTGTGGAGGGTATTAAAAAGCACGACAAGAAGTTTAGACTTTATTCAGTAATCAACAGGGAATCTGTGAAGATTTTTGAACAAGAGAGTAACAAGATGGTAATTATTCTTCAGGAAGATCAATCCAGCAGAACTGTCAGTCAGAGAGAAAAAGAAGATACAGAGGTTGGGAAATAAATTAGGATGTTAATTCCATTTAATATCCCTATGTTTCCAAATAAATACCTAGTTACATTATTACTATCTTCTTTTATAGAAATGAAATATTTTTAAAAATGTCTTGTAGCCAGCTATAAAATATGTGTTAAAATGAAAATAGAAATATTCATGTACTGTCCCACTTTTATTTTGAGTTTATTGACTAGTATTGACTAGCCAGGCACTTAATCTAATGGATCACTGCCATTTTTTAGCTGTTGCTTTGATGCCAGGCACTGTCCTATGTGCTTGACAACTTTATCACTGATACTTACCATGACCCTACGGGTAAAGAATTTTTACCCTTTTCTACTCAGCTGGAAACTTGGGCCTATAAAAATCTGAGTTAACCCAGCTAAGGACTCAAACCCAGTTCTGTTTCACTCCAGAGATGGTGCCTTTCTCTTAAACACTTCATCATTAGATTTCACTGAAATCGTAATTTGTTCTCAAACAATTCATATTAAAAATACTCTTTTGGGAGACACCTGGGTGGGCTCAGTCAGTGAAGGGTCTGCCTTTGGCTTAGGTCATGATCTCAGTCCTAGGATCAGCCTTCCTGCTCAGCATGAAGTCTGCTTCTCCCTCTTCCTCTGCCCCCTACCCCACTCATGCGCTATCCCTCTCTCTTTTTCAAATAAATAAATAAAATCTTTTTTTAAAACTTTATTTTATTTTCTCAGTGTTCCAAGATTCATTGTTTATGTACCACACCCAGTGCTTCATGCAATATGTGCCCTCCATAATACCCATTACCAGGCTCACCTAACCCCTCAACCCCCTCCTCTCCAAAAGTCGCAGTATGTTTCTCAGAGTCTATGGTCTCTCATGGTTCATCTTCCCCTCCGATTTCCCACAATACCCTTCTCCTCTCCTTCTTTTAATGTCCTCCATATTATTCCTTATGCTCCACAAGTAAGTGAAACCATATGATAACTGACTCTTTCTGTTTGATGGGACTGGAAGAGATTATGCTGAGTGAAATAAAATCTTTTTTTAAAAAGCTTTTTTAATTGACTCTCTCTGCTTGACTTATTTCACTCAGCATAATCTCTTCCAGTCCCGTCCATGTTGCTACAAAAGTTGGGTATTCATCCTTTCTGATGGAGGCATAATACTCCATAGTGTATATGGACCACATGTTCTTTATCCACTCGTCTGTTGAAGGGCATCTTGGTTCTTTCCACAGTTTGGCGACCGTGGCCATTGCTGCTATAAACATTGGGGTACAGATGGCCCTTCTTTTCACTACATCTGTATCTTTGGGATAAATACCCAGTAGTGAAATTGCAGGGTCATAGGGAAGCTCTATTTTTAATTTCTTGAGGAATCTCCACACTGTTCTCCAAGTGGCTGCACCAACTTGCATTCCCACCAACAGTGTAAGAAGGAACCCCTTTCTTACTAAATTTTTAAAGATTTTTTTTTTGTTTATTTATTTGTCAGAGAGAGAGAGAAAGAGCACAGGCAGACAGAGGCAGAGGGAGAAGCAGGCTCCCTGCTGAGCAAGGAGCCCGATTAGGGGCTCGATCCCAGGATGCTGGGATCATGACCTGAGCCGAAGGCAGCCACTTAACCAACTGAGCCACCCAGGCATCCCTTCTTGCTAATTTTGGCCATTCTAACTGGTGTGAGGTGGTATATCAATGTGGTTTTGGTTTGAATCTCCCTGATGGCTAATGATGACGAACATTTTTTCATGTGTCTGATAGCCATTTGTATGTCTTCATTGGAGAAGTCTCTGTTCATATCTTCTGCCCATTTTTTGTTATGGTTATCTGTTTGGTGTGTGTTGAGTTTGAGAAGTTCTTTATAGATCCTGGATATCAACCTTGTGTCTGTACTGTCATTTGCAAATATCTTCTCCCATTCCGTGGGTTGCCTCTTTGTTTTGTTGACTGTTTCCTTTGCTGTGCAGAAGCTTTTGATCTTGATGAAGTCCCCAAAGTTCACTTTCGCTTTTGTTTCCTTTGTCTTTGGAGACATATCTTGAAAGAAGTTGCAGTGGCTGATTTCGAAGAGGTTACTGCCTATGTTCTCCTCTAGGATTCTGATGGATTCCTGTCTCACATTGAGGTCTTTTATCCATTTTGAGTTAATCTTTGTGTATGGTGTAAGAGAATGGTCAAGTTTCATTCTTCTACATATAGCTGTCCAGTTTTCCCAGCACCATTTACTGAAGAGACTGTCTTTTTCCCACTGTATATTTTTTCCTGCTTTATCGAGGATTATTTGGCCATAGAGTTGAGGGTCCATATCTGCACTAGGTACTCTGTTCCACTGGTCTATGTATCTGTTTTTATGTCAATACCATGCTGTCTTGGTGATCACAGCTTTGTAGTAAAGCCTGAAATCAGGTAACATGATGCCTCCAGTTTTATTTTTGTTTTTCAACATTTCCTTAGTGATTCAGGGTCGCTTCTGATTCCATACAAATTTTAGTATTATTTGCTCCAGCTCTTTGAAAAATACTGGTGGAATTTTGATGGGAATGGCATTAAAAGTATAGATTGCTCTAGGTAGTATAGACATTTTAACAATGTTTATTCTTCCAATCCAAGAGCATGGAATGGTCTCTCATCTTTTTGTGTCTTCTTCAATTTCTTTCATGAGTGTTCTGTAGTTCCTCAAGTACAGATCCTTTACCTCTTTGGTTAGGTTTATTCCCAGTATCTTATGGTTCTTGGTGCTATAATAAATGGAATCAATTCTCTAATTTCCCTTTCTGTATTTTCATTGTTAGTGTATAAGAAAGCCACTGATTTCTGTTCATTGACTTTGTATCCTGCCATGTTACTGAATTGCTGTATGAGTTCTAGTAGTTTGGAGGTGGAGACTTTTGGGTTTTCCATATAAAGAATTATGTCATCTGCAAAGAGAGAGAGTTTGACTTCTTCCTTGCCAATTGGATACCTTTTATTTCTCTTTGTTGTCTGATTGCTGTTGCTAGGACTTCTAATACTATGTTGAACAAGAGTGGTGAGAGTGGGCATCCTTGTCGTGTTCCTGATCTCAACGGGAAGGCTGTGAGCTTCTTCCCATTGAGGATGATATTTGCTGTGGGTCTTTCATAGATAGATTTTATGAAGTTCAAGAATGTTCCCTCTATCCCTATACTTTGACGCACTTTAATCAGGAACGGATGCTGGATTTTGTCAAATGCTTTTTCTGCATCAATTGAGAGGACCATGTGGTTCTTCTCTCTTCTCTTATGATTTGTTCTATCACATTGATTGATTTGCGAATGTTGAGCCATCCTTGTAACCCAGAGATGAATCCCACCTGGTCATGGTGGATAATCTTTTTTAATGTGCTGTTGGATCCTGTTTGCTAGGATCTTGTTGAGAATCTTAGCATCCATATTCATCAGTGATATTGGTGTGAAATTCTCCTTTTTGGTGTGGTCTTTGCCTGGTTTGGGGATCAGGGTAATGCTGGCTTCATAAAAAGAGTCTGGAAGTTTTCCTTCAGCTTCATTTTTTTAAACAGCTTCAGGAGAATAGGTGTTATTTCTTCTTTAAAAGTTTGGTAGAATTCCCCAGGGAATCCATCAGGTCCTGGGCTCTTGTTTTTTGGGAGGTTTTTGATCACTGCTTCAATCTCGTTACTAGATATCGGTCTATTCAGGTTGCAATTTCTTCCTGGTTCAATTTTGGGAGTTTATAGTTTTCCAGGAATGCATCCATTTCATCTAGGTTGCTTAACTTATTGGCATTAATTGACATATTTAATTGACATTAAATAATGGTCAGGTTACATGGCTGGGTTCTTGAGATTATGGCTGCCTTTTTCTGTGGAGCATAAAAGTTATATTTAGACCTAGTGTTTATTTCACTGTTAGAAGTCTTTTTTTTTTTTTAAACAAAATTTTGCACTCTGAAAACCTTTTCTAGGTGGAATTTAAGGAGAAAAATTAATAGTGAAAAATCAAAATATTTAGTGAAAATCTGTGAATACAAATGAACTGTCCTCTTTCTTTGTGTGGTATGTATGAAACCATTCTTGGAATTATTCCAAAAGAAGCATAACACTAGAGATTAAAGATTACTTAAAGCTTTTGTTTACTTTTTCTGTTTTGTGGGTATCCTTTGAAGCTATGCCACACAAGAAACAGTAGCCAAATACATTTCTTAATTCCTAGGCAAGCTAGAACTTTCTGAAAGCTGGGCTTCTCTGATAAGCTAGACCAAAAATCTTCCTACTCACCACTTCCTGGATTTAGAACACCTGGGTCTTTCAGACAGACTATAAATCTCCTTGCCCAATCAGCCACATGGAGTTGGAAGTACCCACCCATCCACAGGGAGAGACCTCACAACAGAGAGGTCCTGTATGGGCCTCTTTGCCTCAGTGAGAAACACTTTTATGTCTGCCTCCCACAAGGTGGATAAAAAAAGCAAGATAAATAGTGTAACAAAAGAAGGTCTAAATCCTCTTGGCAGACAATGAGTTGAAGGGAAAGAGAGGCACCCATGTGGTTGCCTTTCAAGATACAGTAACACTATCATTTGGAAAGCACAATGACTACCTCGGGCTCCAACCAGTTACATCACCAGTCCTCCTTTGGTGGGGAGTTAATAAGGGATTGCATATAGGGTTGAAAAAAGTCTCTGTAATACTTCTTTAAGTGTGAAGAAGGAACAAAAAGTTCATTCTTACTATAGGCAGAGGTACTTTATAGGACCGAGACATAAGCAAAAAGGAAGAATGGTCCCTGTTACACAACTGTACCCAATGAAGTGGTACTAATAGTTGTCTTAAAAATTTGGCCCAGGGGGAGACAAGATGGTGGGGAACTAGGAGGAGGCTCTGGTTCAACCTGTCCCCTAAAGTGAGCTGATTACCTACCAAGGAACTCCGATCACTCATGAAATCAGCCTGAGATCAAAATTCTACTCGTCAGGATCTCTACGGGGGCAGAAGATGCCAGTGGGCAGGTAAAGCGGAGCGGGAACACCGGACTGGTATTGGAAGATAAACAAAAGGGGGAGGGAGCCACCAGAGGAGACGCATTGGGAAGTAATACCCCAATACGAGAGTCCCCTAAGACTGGGGACCAGCATTAACTTGAACACCAATAAAAAGCACTCAAAAAGAGAAAAGATCGCAGGGTGAAATTGTGGGAATTGGAACTGTTAGGGACAGGGGCTTAAGTCCCCCACGGAGGGCAGACACCCCTGGCGCTGAGCCAGAGAGAGTGCAGCGGAGAAACCAGGTCCTGGTCGCTGAGCTGCGAGGAGACCTCCTAAGGGCGCTTGGCATGTGGCAGGGGCTGGGACCCTCCCGGAGCAGAAACAGACTTTTGCAGTCCCCACCTGTGTGCCACGCTGCGCTACCAGAGCCTGAGACGCGCTCCACCCCTTCCCCTGAGAGAGGCGCACGGGCACCAGTGGGGGGCTCTAGGACCCAGAAAGTCTGATTGCTCCCAGCACGGGCCAGCGGGAAAATCTCTGTGTGCCTTCCCCACTTGAAACCTCTCTGGAGGTCTGGAGCTGCCCAGACAGCTGCCGCTTGTGGTTTTGAGTACAAGCAGGACACACAGGTGTCCCCAGAGATCGCGGCTGGGAACCTGCTCTGCAGCACCCAGAGGGGAACGGACTGGGGCTTCTCTCTGGGAGGGAGGTCTGGGTGCAGTTTGCTTTCCTCTAAGCCTCCAAGAACCATCCAGAGCTGCCAAGGGGGGAGAGAAAACAAAGGAACAGACATAAAAACCTCCAGAGAACAAAAGCCTAAAAGGCTCGGTTTCCTCAGAGCCCACCCCCTGGAGGGGGGCGGGAGGACTTAATGCAGGAAACACCACCTGAAAACCCACGCGACAGGCCCCTCCCCCAGAAAGCCAACCAGCCGAGAAGACAACAATCACTACTACTTCATAGATACGTTTAATTCTTAATTCGTTCCCACTATTCTGGTTCATTTTTAAAAATTTTTTTAATCTTTTTTATTTTGTTATATAGATTTTTTTAGCCTATTTACCATCACAGTGAGACGTCCAGTACATCAAATTCCATAATA
>PISX010036001.1:0-12401 GCA_004024625.1 Mellivora capensis | reverse complement strand
TAGCAACATGGACGGGACTGGAAGAGATTATGCTGAGTGAAATAAGTCAAGCAGAGAGAGTCAATTATCATATGGTTTCACTTATTTGTGGAGCATAACAAATAACACGGAGGACATGGGGAGATGGAGAGGAGAAGGGAGTTGAGGGAAATTGGGGGGGAGCTGAACCATGAGAGACTATGGACTCTGAAAAACAACCTGAGGGTTTTGAAGGGGCGGGGGGTGGGAGGTTGGGGGAGCCAGGTGGTGGGTATTGTGGAGGGCACGCATTGCATGGAGCACTGGGTGTGGTGTAAAACTATGAACTCTGTTACGCTGAAAAGAAAGAAAAAATTAAAAAAAATAGAGTAAGAAAAAAATAAAATTTAAAAAATTAACTTTGGAAGACTAAAGGATCATGGGGTAAAAGCCTTGAATTCTATGTGTTGCTTTCCCCTAGCTCTGGAGTTCTGCAGTTCTCATTGATTGGTGAACTCAGTCTTGGCTGGATATTCTTGCTGATCTTCTGGGGGAGGGGCCTGTTGCAGTGATTCTCAAATGTCTTTGCCCAAGACAGAATTGCACCACCCTTGCCAGGGACCAGGCTAAGTAATCTGCTCAGGTTTGCTCTCAGGAGCTTTTGTTCCTTGAATGCTTTCTGTAGAGCTTTAGAGAATGGGAGTGAAAATGGTGGTCTCCAAATCTCCCGCCCTGCAGGAGCCAAGAGCTTGGGGCCCCACTCCCCAGTGCACCCTCAGATAATAGCAGTCAATCACTCCCATCTCCCTGGTCTCGAGCCACAGTCCGAGTTCACCTGGCTTGTGACCGAGTGTTTCTATCTCTGATGCATGGCCCCATTTGGAGTCTCCAAACCCAGCAGATTCCTGCTGCCCACTCCCCTGCCGCTCTTCCTCAGGGGGAAGGAAGAAGTGTCTCCAGATCTACCACTTGTGGGGTCCCTGCTCGAAGAGTAGTGGCCCAACTGTGCTTTGGATCACAGGAATAGGCTGATCTTTCTGTGATCCACGAGACCTGAGAGCATACTGTCCGCCCGAGGACTCCACCCCTGCTTAGCCTCTGGAGCGACGTCCCTCAGTGATGCAGACTTCTACAAGTTCTGATTTTGTGCTCCACTACTCTACCGCTTGCCAGGACCTGGCCTCTTCCCCTGAGGTCTATCTTCATGTTGCTTTGGATTATCTTCTCTGCACATCCTACCTTCCAGAAAGTGGTCAATTTTCTGTTCTTAGAATTGCTGCTCTTCTTCTCTTCTATCTCATGTTGAGTTTGTAGGTGTTTGGAATGGTTTAATGACTATCTAGCTGAATTCTGGGGACCTAATGATATTTCAGTCTCCTACTCCTCTGCCATCTTACTTCCTTGAAATTAAGATTTCTTTTTTTGATGGCTGAATAATATTCCATTTTGGTATAATGTGGTATAATACTCCATAACGTACCACATTTGTGTATGTGCTATGTGTGTGCAAATATACACATATATATGTGTATACACACACATATATTCTTTTTTCATTTTTTTGTTTTACTAACATATAATATATTATTTGCTTCAGGAGTACAGGTCTGTGACATTCAGTTTTACACAATTCACAGCCCTCACCATAGAGCATACCCTTCCCAATTTACATAACCCAGTCAACCTACCCCTCTCACCCCCCTCCCCTCCATCAACCCTCAGTTTGTTTCCTGAGATTAAGAGTCTCTTATGGTTTGTCTCCCTCACCGGGGCCATCTTGTTTCATTATTTTCCCTCCCTTCCCCCCAAAGATCCCCAGGCCTGCCTTCCAAATTCCTCATATTGGAGAGATTATGCGATAATTGTCTTTCTCTGATTGACTTATTTTGCTTAGCATAATACCCTTCAGTTCCATCCACATTATTACAATGGTAAGATTTCATTTTGTTTTTTTTTAAATGGCAACATAGTATCCTGTTGTATATAATATACCACATCATCTTTATCTATTAATCTGTTGATGGACATCTAGGTTCTTTCCATAGTTTGGCTATTTTGGACCTTGCTACTATAAACATTTGGGTACACATGCCTCTTTGGATTACTACATTTGTATCCTTAGGGTAAATACCCTGTAGTGTGATTGCTGGGTCATAGGGTAGCTCTATTTTCAACTTTTTGAGGAACATCCATACTGTTTTCCAGAGTGGCTGCACCAGCTTGCATTCCCACAAACAGTGTAGGAGGTTTCCCCTTTCTCCACATCCTCACGAACATCTGTCATTTCCTGACTTGTTAATTTCAGCCATTCTGACTGGTGTGAGGTGGCACCTCACTGTGGTTTTGATCTGTATTTCCCTGATGCCAAGTGATGTTAAACAGTTTTTCTGGTGTCTGTTGGCCATTTGATTGTCTTCAAAGTACAAAGTAGAAGTTAGGAATAGGACAAACATAAGGATGTGAAATTTTATTAACCAAATAGGCAACCTTAGGCAATTCATTCTTTTTTTTTAAGATTTTAATTATTTATTTGAGAGAGAGAGAGAGAGAGAGAGAGAGAGAACAGCAGGAGGAGCAGTAGGCAAAGGTACAGGGAGAAGCAGGCTAACCTGAGCAGGGAGCCCAACACATGCTCTATCCCAGGACTCTGGGATCCTGACCTGAGCTGAAGGCAGGTGCTTAACTGATGGAACCACCCAGGCACTCCTTTAGGCAATGCATTCTTAATAAATATATGAAAATGTAAATATCACTTGAAACAAAACCTTCCAACTTTCAAGATCTAGTCTCAAAATTGGACTCACTTTCTAAATTCTCTTTAGAAAAAAGTCTGCCATATTCAAAGAACTTCATAGAACTTGCCATAAAAACTTGCTTCTATTCATCTGCTAACACTTCTGAATCTCTCAATTACCTTGTGTGTCTATTGCTCAATATAGGGACGATGTCTTACTCTGTTCCACATGACATGCAGCACTGGGCAGCATTCATGATGCGACCAGTGCTGGTATCTAATAGTTCCATTGTGCATACCATTTACAAAGCACTTGTTTATAATAAGTAATTCATGTGAAATCAAGTGGTTAGATGTTAAAATATAATGAAATAGACTGAAAAAGTTTAGGCAACCAACCGAAACTCATAGGTAAGAAAAATCTTCCCTGTTTTTAATCCTGCTGAGCTATGGAGGTGCAGGAAATGTTACCGAGTTTACATCTCTTGGACATTCAATGTATACTGTAGCATAATAAAGACTTAGTGAAGTCCTGAAACAAAGAAATGTGTCAAATATTAGCCCCCAATGTCTTCAAATATATTTAGCCTCTATCTATCTGTCTATATCTCTCTCTATAATCTTTCTTTTTTCCAGAATGTGATTTATTATCCAAACAAATACTAGCATTTCTAGTGGGAATTGCTGTAAGTGATGAGCATCAAATTCAAACTCTATATTCCTTATTGCCATTAACTTCCTAGCAGTGTTTCATAATGTGAAGTGCATTGAGAAAAAATGGCCTCAATTTTCTCATAGCTAAAAAGAAACTGAGTGTTCCATATTAGCTTGTTCCCCCCCAAAAGCCCTCTAGGTGGAGAACTTGTCTTTGTCTCTTCTTATACTTCAGCCAAACTGACTCTCTTTCAAAAAAGGTCCAAAATGAAAATTCCCACTTCCTCCGTGTTCCTGTGACTCTTCCTGGGGAATCCAAGAGGGATGGCAACAGTGCTGTGAGCGCCCTCTCTCCTCTGTGCACTGGCTGTGTAGCTCAGACACAGTGCAAGCCATTCATGAAGCTCACTCTGATGGCTGGCTCCTCTCACCTCGGTTTTATCATGTGTTCAGAATGTCTTTGTGTATTCAATTAGATATCTGTTGTGTGGCATCTGTCAGAACTCTCAGCTGTATGGCTAGAATTCAGAAGATATATTCTGAAAAGTTAAATGTTCTCTGCAAATGGACAGAAGGGCAAGAGAGGATTCTGGATCACATTATTTGTCTTTTGAATGGCAGCTATAATAATGAGAAGTCCTTTGTCCCATTTAGTGGGAACACAGAAGAGCCCTCCATCACTGGGTGAAACATTTCTGAGTGACCAGGTTCCTCACAGCTGCCTTCACGTCCTTGTTTCTGAGGCTGTAGATGATGGGGTTGAGCATGGGGGTCACCACCCCATAGAAAAGGGGGATGAGCTTGTCTGAAAGGTCTTGCTTGTCTGTCCCCAGGGAATCCTTAGACTTGGGCTTCCCGTACATGAAAAATAAGGTCCCATAGAAGATGACCACCACAGTGAAGTGGGCAGAGCAGGTGGAGAAGGCCTTTCTCCTCCCCTCAGCTGAGGGGATCCTCAGGATGGTAACAATGATGAACACATAGGAGACAAAAATGAACAGAACTGGGACCCCCAGTAAGACTACATTGGTCACCCCCATGCTGATCACATTGATGGAGATGTCAGCACAGGCCAACTTTAGGACAGCCAGTAGCTCACAAGCAAGGTGGTTGATGATGTTGTTTCCACAGAAAGGCAGCTGAATTGTCAAAGATGTGTGTACCACAGAAGCTGTACCACCAATAGCCCAGGAGCTGACAGCCATGGGGACATAGGCAGCCTTGCTCATGACTATGGGATACCTAAGGGGGTTACAGATGGCCACATAGCGATCAAATGCCATCATGCCCAGAAGCACACACTCTGTGGCTCCCATGGCAAAGGAGAGAAACATCTGAATGGCACAGGCTGAGAAGGAGATGGTTTTCCTGGGAGTCAGGAAGCCGTCCAGGGCTAGAGGGATGGAAGAGGTTGTGTAGCAGATGTCCAGGAAGGAGAGGTTCCCCAGGAAGAAGTACATGGGTGTGTGCAGGCGGGAGTCAAGGATGGTCAACAAGATGAGGACCCCGTTGCCCAGCAAGATGACCAGGTACATCAGGAGGATGAGCACAAAGAAGATTTTCTCCAGTTTTGGGTAGGCTGAGAGGCCCATGATAATGAAACCTGTCACAGGGGAAGACCAGTTGGCTTTTTCCATGTGCTATCCCTTCTGTCATCAGCCAAGAACAAAGGCAGCAAAGGAGGCTTTCTTGAGAAACGTCTCAGGCATCTGGTACACCATCACTCTGTGCTACAGAACAGGACAACATTGTGCATAAGAGATAAATGACTGAAAGAGACAGTAGGTAGGAGTGTGGTTAGATCTTAGATGGGGGACGGTCAGGGCTGGAAGAAGGCTTACAAATACTGCACTGAGGCCCAGAGAGGGGAAGTGACCTGTCCAAGTCTTCTGAGCAGGTGGTGATAGAGACAGGACCTGAGCCCAGCAGAGGTAATCCCCAGTCAAGGAGGGCTTTTCCTCTCTTTTTGATGAACCTGGGGAAATGCTGTAAATTATTTCTATTTGATGTAAATGCATAGAAATTTCATTTAATCTGGGCTTTCCTAGATTCATAGAGAGGGGAATCCCCAAGCTGATCCTATTCTACAACTACCAAAATTTCAAGCCTCGTTAAACATTGATTACGTTTGGAAGAACCTGTTTAAAAATGCTAATCCCCATCCAGACAGAATAAGCCTAGGTAAAGTTCATCCATACAAGGGATCCTTCCTTAGTCTGCCCACCCTCAGCAACAGACTTGCCTATTGTCAGAATTGGGATCTGCCTATTCTAATACATATTAAAGGCAATATGTGGGGAAGGTTCCCTCACAGGGAAGAATTCATGAAGGCCACAGAAGGAGTAACTGGAGTGAGTGAACCCACACTATGGGATGACAGCCAGGCAGCTTACTGACCAGTTAACTCAGTTCTAATAACCAGGCAGACTGTAAGTTATCAGATAGCAGGATGTACGGCATTAACATCTAATACATTGAATCCCAGGGCATTAGAATATTGGTGACATTCTTAGTCAGGGATGACTAAGGAATGTTTTTTTTTCTTTTTTCCTTTTCATGTTTATATTGTATTCTTGTGTAATATTCTGACTCTCTGCCTCCATTCTTGGGTTCCCTGCAAGCAGCTAGCTTATGGGAAGACTTGCATGTCTTTAGAGGATTTCCAAACTCTCAGCAACAATTGCCAGACTCTGTATTCAGAATTCTCATTTGTAATATTTGTATAGGTTTTTCTTAATTGCAGTGGTGTGTACACACGTATATGTGTGTGTGTCATGAGTGTGCATGTATGTGTGTGTGTGTGTGTGTAGGCGTGGGTAGAGCATAAACGATGAGTGGTTAATATTAATGAACATGTATTCTGTGCCATATTCTTTGAAACAAGCTATGGAGAAGACAGTGTCATTTAGGTGTCATAGGTAAAAGTAAGCAAAGCTCCCAGGAGCCAAAGATTTGGTTATTAAGATTGAATGCCAGAGCCGGGGTTTGATCACAGGCCCCAAAACTGGGTTCTTCCCACTGAATAGCTGCTGCACTGTCTTGCACAGATGTTGGAGAGAGTCTGTCTCTGCAGTACCAGCTCTGTGTGCTCTCTGCTCTGTCTCATAGCCCAGCGTGCTCTTACTTCAGTCATGGTTGGAGTTTATGTGAGATACACTGCCAGGCAGAGTGACTCCCACCCTGCTCTGACCTCAGACTTTGTCAGCCTCGGCACTAGTGACACTTGGGGCTGGAGAGTTCTTTGTTGTGCGGGGCTGTCCTGTGCATCGTAGGATGTTTAGGACCATCCCTGACCTCTGCCCACATGCTGCCAATAGCACCTGTTCCTTGAGCTGTGACCACCAAGTGTGTCTCCAGACACAGCCAAATGTTTCCGGGAGGTGAAGGAGGTACAAGTTGTGCCCTGCAGAGGAGCATTGCTCTGAGCCAGGAGAGGTCTCCCCCATGATGCAACCATGGGTTTCATAGTACTTTCTGGGCAGGCTTAAGGCCCTTCTCCCATCCCTCAATTCAGCACGTGAGGGTGTTCCCATTTGCTCAGTGCAGGCCCACTGTGGGTGCTCCGCCATGAACCCCTGCCCCAACTCATCTCCCATGCCTCCCAGTGGCTCTCCCAGCCCCTTCCTTTCCCCAGAAAAGGCAAAGAAAACACTGAAGTCCATGCCACAAGCAGGATTCAATAGTGATAAAGATATACTGTGGCTGGAGAGGTCAAGGAGAGTATCTTCCGTTAGGGAAGCCATCCTGTCCACTCCCATGAGCCAGAGCTGTGCACACAGAAACTTCTTCCCATGAGCAGTGTGCTGTGGGCATGAGTGATGGGCAGGATTTGACCCACATGAGAACTTCAGCCCCAGAAGTCCTTAGTGCCCACTATGTTAACGTTGCTGAATGAAAGCTAGTTCAATTGGAATGAATGGAATGGCTAGGAGGATCTTGTACAGTGAGCCCAGAGCTGTGGGTCCTCTCCCTGCCTGGTACATAGATATTCCGTGTAGCCTGAGCAAGTCCCAGGCCTTGATTTCCCCATATGCGTCACAAAAACACTCCAGGGCATCCCAACTCTGTCATGGACTACCCAGCACTGTCCTCACCAGGCAGGGAGCAGTCTTGGGTAAATGTTACAGTCCCTTCCTTTGGCTTAGTGTGTGTGTGTGTGTGTGTGTGTGTGTGTGTGTGTGAGAGAGAGAGAGAGAGAGAGAGAGAAAGTGAAGAGGTGATCTGAATGCTTGGTTTTCCATCAAGATATGGCCAGCAGGAAATAGTGCCGTGTCAGGCTTTGGAGGAGACTCAGGATGGAGGGAAACAGAGAGCTGTGACACCTATACATCCCCAGGTGGACAGGAGTCAGCCTGTGAGAGCAGGAAAGGAAGGGAAGCTCTTACCTTCCTTTTGCATCCTACGGGTGTGACACCTGGGTCTGGCCACTACTCATCTCTGGAGCCATCAGGCATCTGAGAAAAGAAAGGGAACAGAGACTTCTGGGTGACACAGTTGGATAAGCAGCTACCTTCAGTTCAGGTCATGATCTCGGGATCCTGGGATCGAGTCCCACATTGGGCTCCCTACATGATGGGGAATCAGCTTGTGTCCCTCTCCCTCTTCCCCTCCCCACCTCTCATGCTCTCTCTCTCTCTCTCTCTCTCTCAAATCAATAAATAAAATATTAAAAAAAAGAAGGGAACACAATGCTGTCCAGAGCCTCATGCATTGTCAAACAACCTCTCTGGAGAGCAGTTTGCATAGAAGAACAGAAACTTTAAAAACCAAATAACTCAGCAATTCCACCTCTAAGCTTTTAAAAAATTCTAAAGGAACAATGAGAATGGAGGTCCAGTGTCTCTCAATAAAGATATCCATCACAGCCATATTATGAATAAATACAGGAAATAAAACTGTCTACCAATAAATACCTAATGGTGTACTTCATCTAATGGAATATTAGACATTAAAGTTATATTTATAATTTTTACACAGCTGCATCATTACACTTCAGTAATAAATGAGAGAATACAAAATTGTACACAGTGGTTTGATCTCAATTAGATTAGCAATATATTTGATTAAGAGTGACTGAAAAGAAGTTATAGCAAAATCAATATCAATAGGGATTCCTCTTTGTACCTCTTCAATATATTACCAGATTTTCTTTTTTTACTTTTAAATTATTTTGAGAGAGAGAGAGCAGTTGTGGGAGTGGGTTGGGTAACAGAGGGTCAGGTGGATTTCAAGCAGACTCCTTACTGAGCTCAGAACCCAAAGCAGGCTCGTCACAATCATGAGATCATGAGCTAAGCTAATATCAAGAGCAGGAAGCTTAACCACAGGAGACACCCAGGTACCCCAATATTAACAAATTTTCTAATACAAAGTGTAGAAATTACTTGGTTTTCAGGGAAAAACATTATCGATATGATATGATATGATAACGTCCCTCACTCACATTTTGCTTTCCAAAGCTTCATTTCCTGCACTGCCATCACCTCTAACTATGGTTTGGAGCAGAAGATAGCGTTTCTGACCTGTGGTCACAAAGTCAAGAATAGCCTTTTGTTGCATCTCAATGTCTAGGTCACTTCCCTCACTGTGGCTCATCATGTGGCCATTTTTCATCTTGCATTGTCACAGGAAGAAAGGGAGTCCAGTGTAATAAGATACTGTGAGGGAAAGACCACATTCATATAACTTTATTATGTGATGTTGTTATAATTGTTATGTTATTATTGGTTATTGTTAACCCCTCACTGTGTCAGATATATAAATTAAACTGTATCACTGGTACATGTATATAGGAAGAAACAGGATATACAGAGTTCAGTACTATCTGTGGTTTGAGGCATCCACTGGGGGTCTTGGGAGGTATCCCCATGATAAGGAGTAGAAAGAAAGTGAGGAGAACAGAACTAGCCACAGACTGGGCATCACAGACAGGGATGGGTCCCAGTTTGTCTGTCTGTTCACCCTCTGACTCCGTGAAAGGCTCAGTCTTCTGGGAAATCTCAGCAGGATGGGGTAGAAATCAGGCTGCCTTCTTCCCAGGACTCTGGGCTCCTCCCAGGGAGGATGGAACAGCAGTGTCAGGGCAGGGCTTGGTCAGTGGTGAGCTCTGTCGGGCAGGCAGGACTGCCTGGGCGTAGCCTCAGCTGTTCCTCCCTGCTCCAGCATCAGCTGCTCACAGCCGGCTGCAGCTGGAAGGTGCTTGGAGCAGAGGCAGGGGGAGGAGGAAAGTGCATCTTTGGAAAATGCTCTGCAAAAGTCATGTCCACCAGTCCTGGCCACACATAGGCTAGTGCTCCCGACCTGCATCCTGCTTGCAGCCACTTCTCCGAGTCTCCTGATCTCAGAGCCAATATTCAGCTCCTCATTGTGCAATGGGCCAGACCCTGGATCCCAGAGAAGGACCCCAGACACTCTCCTGCTGGAGTTCTTTCACCTCTGAGACCCTGTGTCTTCTTTTTCCCCATACATCCCTGTGGAAACTTTAGCCTCTGGTGGGGTTTCTCTCACATCCTTCCTCCTAGATGTGCAGGCTAACTGGGTGTCTCAGCGATAGACTCTTCATGGAGAGGACCTGTCATCCTGGTCTGAAGCCCAGAAATCCCACAGGTACATCTTCCCCAACAGTGAAAGGAGTCCTCAAGAAGCAGCTGTGAACTCCTACAGGGACCCTGTTAGTCCCAGAAGCAATTTAAAGTTTGGAATGTCAAATGTGCAGAGGGCACAGGCCCTATACCTACCTGGGTCCTCCAGGGACCATCTCCCTGTCCCAATTAGAGATAACGACTGGGACACAGCCACCTGGAGATGGAGAAGAGGGTATAGCAGATGCTGGTTTCCTCCTGAGCTTTCCCTGGGCTCCCAGAGAAGCCGGTGCTCCATTCAGAGCCGGAGTATGTTGTCCCCCTGCTGAGTCCTAGACATCCAGAATGGGGAGGTAGGACACATGTCTCACAACAACAGCAGTAGTACTGACTAGATTGAGTGAGGTGCTCCCATGTGCCAGGCACTGTGACAGACACTTCACAAACCTTCATTTTAACATTTCCTCCACTTCCTCACCAGCACATGTTATTTCTTGCCATATTGATTCTTAGCATTCTGACTTGTGTGAGGTGGTATCTCACTGTCGGTTTAATTTGCATTTCCCCGATGATAGTGATGTTGAACATCATTTTATGTTTCTTTCAGCCCTCTGTGGGTCATCTTTGGAGAAATGTCCATTCAGATCCTTTGCCCATTTTTTAAATCAGATTATTTGTTTTCTTGGTGTTGAGTTGTACGTTTTATTTATATATTTTGGATACTATCCAAATATATGGTTCTCAATTATCTTCTCTCATTCAGTAGGTTGCCTTTTCATTTAGCTGATGGTTTCTTTCACTGTGCAAAAGCTCTTTAGCTCAATGAAGTCCAAGAGTTTATTTTTGCCTTTGTTTTCCTTGTCTGAGGAGACATATCCTGAAAAATGTTGTTGAGGCTGATGTGCAAGAGATTGTTGCCTGTGTTTCTTTTAGGAGTTTTATGGTCAGGTGCTACCTGTTGATCTCTACTCCACTTTTATTTCACATCTGTGTAAGACAAAAGAAAGCAGTTCAGTTTTTATTCTTTTGCATGTAGTTCTCCAGGTGTTTCAATACCATTTACTGAAGAGACTGTCCATTGTGTATTCTTGTCTCCTCTGTTATGGACTAATTGATGAGATAAGCATGGGATTATTTCTCATGGTTATCTCTGGTGGTTATCCTCTGACATGTGTCTATTTTTGTATCAGCATCCAAGTGTGTTGATTACTATAGCTTTGTAGTATAGCTTGAAAAGTGCCATTATGTCCCTAGGTTCTTATTCCAGGGAACAGAATTTAAAAGGTTAAACAATTTACCAAAGGCCACATCTTTTGTGAATGACAGACCTGGTTTCAGTCTCAATACATCAGATTCTGTTTATCACCACTGATTTCTTCCTCCTTCTCAATTCATCTTCGTGAGTATCATCCCATTAGGAGGTGTTCCTTGTACCTGGATCAAAATTTAAAAGGTGTAAACGAATATAGAATAAAATTAATCTCCTTTCTTGTCACATTATTATGTTCCCTCGAGGCAACCAATGTTAGCAATGTCCTTATGCTTTTCCCCCCAGAGATATTCTATGGATATTGTTGAGTCAAAAAAGCAAGATATTAAGACAGTGACAAGTTTTGCACAACAGTGCTCTTTTTTAATATCCTGATTTTCTCACTGAACAATATAGCTTGGGTATATGTACCTGCAAAAAAGATGTGTAATACTGCCTCTTTTTAAAAAGTATTTATTTATTTATTAAAATTTTTAAAAAAAATTTATTTATTTGTCAGAGAGAGAGGGAGAGAGAGCAAGCAAGCACAGGCAGACAGAGTGGCAGGCAGAGGCAGAGAGAGAAGCAGGCTCCCCGCCAAGCAAAGAGCCCGATGTGGGACTCGATCCCAGGACACGGGGATCATGACCCGAGCCGAAGGCAGCTGCTTAACCAACTGAGCCACCTAGGCATCCCGTAAAAAGTATTTATTTATTTATTTGAGAGAGAGAGAGAGAGAGAGAGAGACCTTGGGTGGGGGATGGGCAGAGGAAGAGGGAGAAGCAGACTCCTGTCTGAACAGGGAGCCCCATTCACAGATTCTTCCCAGGACCCTGAGCTCATGATTTGAGCCCAAGGTATATGCTCAACCAACTGAGTCAGACAATATACTGTCTTGTTCTTTTAAATGGCTGCATATATTCCATTTAAGTTTGTGCCATCATTTAATTAACCAGTCTAATAGTGATGAACATTTAGATCTTCCAAACTTCTGCAATCTTGTGCTGTTATAATCAATGTTACAACAAATTTTCCTTATGAATTCATAATTTGGCACATTGTAAAAATATACCTGTTTCTGTACATTTGTAATTTTGTTAGGTATTGACAAATGTACACATTCCTGTCATTAGCATGTATGAACATGTTTGTTTTCCACATTCTGCTAACATAGTAGTTTAGTCTCAAGAACTCTTTTTGGTCTTTGCCAATCTGAAAGATGAGA
>PISX010036000.1:0-12383 GCA_004024625.1 Mellivora capensis | reverse complement strand
TTTTTGTTGAAAGCTCTTAACTATTATTTGTTCTCCCCTTACATTTGTCCCTTCACATTGAGAGAGAAGCAGATGCCCTAAATAAAGCAGTTTGCATAGTGCCTAGGACCTATTAAATGCTCAGTTAGTGTTCACTCCTTTTCCGTTGGTGCTTTCTCTTCTGTGAACCAGAACTTCTAACTGGTATTTGCTGGTCGTGGGACCACTTCTTTCCAGGATTCTGGGTTTTGAGAAAGCTTTAGGCTTTCCCAAAGGTATAATTATTACTTGCATGCTAACTGAAATGGTAACTTAATTTAGAGTTTAAGATGAAGGGATTTTAGTAGTGAATTTCCTGCTGGGTTACAGTTCCTTTTAGGCATTTTCTGAGACATTGTGTGGCTTTCTAAATTCCCAAAAGCCAGGTGTCTTCTCTGTAAAGAGCACATTTGTGTTTATTTTATTTGCTGTATGTTTCTTCTGTGAACATGTCAAAAAACAAAACAATGGGGAACACATCTGTGTCTTCTGTTGCACTCACTTCCCTCTTGGGAAGGCAGGATGCTCAGGTATTACGCAATGTCTGCTACTCATGATCATCTGAAGGCCCAGGGCTTCTTGGACCCTATTTCCTTTTCTTCTCTTCTCTTCTCTTCTTTTTCTTTCCTTTTCTTTTCCTTTCATTTCTTTTTCCTTTTCCTCTCCTTTGTGGTCTTTTTTTTTTTTTTTTTTTTTTTTTTTTTTGTGATCTCCACATTGCAAAAGAAAGACTATCCTAATCTGTCCCCAAGGATATTTTTCAAACTGGAATCTTGTTAAATCGACTCAAATCTCGTTAAATCTCATTAAATCCAAGTAATACTCTACTTGTTTGAGAATTGGTGACGATAAGGGGAATGTATAGAAGTGTCTGGAGTGAATAGAAAAACAAAACATCATTCCACAGAAAGTCCTGAAATGCAGTTGCCTATTCATTCTCCAAGGGTGACAAAACCATAATTGTAAGCACTGTTGGTGGTGACATAGAACCCAGCAAAAAGAAGACCTGACTGTTTTGTCAACACGTTTTCAGCCTGTTCACTCTAGAGACTATAAATTAATCTCTAAGATTATTCCAGAAGCCATTTGTTCAATTTTAAATACCCAACACAAGGTAGGTACAAAATGGACATTTTTGAGTGAATGAATCAAAAAAGTAGAGAAGTGAAGTGCTTATCTGGCTCAACAGATGAAGCATGTAACTCTTGATCTCGTGGTCATGAGTCTAAGCCTCACACTGGAAGTAGAGATTACTTTTAAAAAAGAGGGAGAGAGAGTGTGCACCAGTACCAGCAGGAACACTTTCCTCTCATGTGAAATGTTCTGATTGCAATGACTATGGGTGCTGTCACAAATGGCTAAGGACACAAACATAAAAATATCTTGCCTTCCACCTGGTTGTACATTCACATATACTGATTTGCTTCTATTTCTGAATACTTTTTACAAGACATCTCAAAAAAATTACATTTGGAGAAGAAGGGAAAGAAAACTACCACTAGATTTATAGATTTAACAACATTTTAATCTTCACTTTTCTTTAAAAAGCCTATTTGTTTTGTAGACTTTCTTTAATGAAAGAAGCACCTCACTTTCTTGAACTAAGCTAGAAGCTAAAAATAAACACATAATGCTAAATCTATACCTAGGGTTTTAATGATTCAACCAATATGATAAATTTGTAATAACATCAGATGGAAATTAGGTAGTCTGTGGTTTCATGATGATTCTCAAACTGGTGACCACAAATTTCAGATTTATCAGAACAGTCAAAACTATCTCTTCCATTAGATTTGAGAAATATGGTTCCATTATATCTTACCAGTGTATTTATGTTATGGGGATTAAAGAATAATAGACACCAAGAAGATTCTGTTTCTCATGTTATTTGCAGAAGAACCAGAGCTGAATTTGGACCCCCACTCTAACACCTGCATGCCATGTGACCTATTTTGAATGTCTCATTCTTCTCCCAGTTGATATCTTCATCAGTGAAGTCAATAATAATGGTAATGCCCTACTAGTGGGAGTGAAGAGAGGTTTTGATTTCATGATGTGTATAAAGTAATAAGTATCTAGCATGTAATTCATTCTCTGTACAGATTAGTTCTTTCCCTTCATTCTCTGAATTGTTCCTACACATCACTGTCTTTTCCAAGCATAGGGACTGTGGAAAGACATCAAGTAGAATGAAGGTAGGACAGGATAATGATGGACAGGTGTACAGCCCTGGTGATTATAATGTGACCCTTCTTGGTATCACTGCTACACTGCTATAGAGAAAATCCTGATGAGAAGTAGTGGGAGATGTTCTTCATTTCTGTATCTTAAGGACAGTAGTTTCCAAACATAGTTCTATAAATTAAAACTTCCCAAAGCTCCAACACAGGAGATTCTGATTCAATATGTCTGGGATGGTCTTTAGGAATCTGTATTTTATAAAAGTTTCCCAAGTGATTCTAATATGAGCAGCATTTAGTTACAACTGCTCTTTGACATGTGTTTGATCTAGAATCTAAATGAATCTTTGCAGAGAAGATTGATAGCTCTTGTTTTGGAAGGTTAGCAATAATTACAAAAACTGATTCTTAATTTTGAAGAAGATCCCAAATCCATTTTGCTATCTTGAAGTAAATTGGATTTATGATGTGTTTGGTGATAAGTGTCCATTTTCTACTCTTTCTTTCCAATGCTACCTTCATAAGGCAACAAAGATAAAAACGAATAAATAAAAACTCAACACATTTATTGGATGTACCTGTACAAGAAATCCTGATTCATTAGCAGTTCTAGATTTTGACATGTTGAAAAAATAGTCTTTACATAGTATAGTTATCATCTGCTAAGAGAATTAAAGTGATTATTTCCCTGGAAACTTTCCTGAAGATATTATAGTTTATTATCCTGAGATACATTTTTCTGGCAGGACACTCAGTTCTATTTGATTGTTTAAATTGAATTTTATTTATGATCATTAACTGTCCAGTTAAGATCATTCTGGTTGAAATTGCTCTTATGTGATAATATCCATCTGCCTCTTCTATTTTGCATTAGGAAATAAGGGAATTGAAATACATTTTGGACTTTAAATTCAGCCCATCTAAAAAAAAAATTTAAAAAATAAAAAAGTAAAAAAATTTAGCCCATCTATTTAATTACAGTCAAGTTCATGCCTGATATTAATTCCTTCATGCTTTTTCAAATTCTTAACAGTTGTAGTATTGGTATTGTCTCTACAGCATCTGAGTCCAAAAAATACACATGACAGTATGTGTGACTGTCCTATCAGGAAAAAATAAAATTGTTATAAATATATACACACATGGGTAGTATCTAGCCAAGAAAAAGTTCTGATTGCATGAAGAAGACTTTTAAACAGAAGTGTGACCCTCCTTTTGTATTTGTATGAGTGTATTTGTGTAGAAATATTTACTAACATTGCTACCAATCTATTATTGGACTTCAGATGAAAGTCCAAAAAACTTTCAGAAGCAAAACATGTAACAGTATTTAATTAAACTGTTCTACAAGGCTGATTTAGTGAGGCTCAACCTGTAAGATGCTGTATCCCCAAGCAAACAACTAAGTTGTATAAGTCTAATACTATGATAATATTAATTTTTGACCATTTTTATTGGGAAACCTTTTTCCTGTGAATTTTGTGAGTTTTATGAACTTCATTGGGACATTTTGCCCAGAGTTTCTATTTTGCTGAGTCCAAACCATATGTGCCAAACATGTTTTCTTTCAATATTTTCACATGTGTGTCAAAGAAATTTAATCTGTATGCTTATTATTTATTTACATTTTACACTTAAACTCATCAAAATGTTGTTATGCAAGAGCTTTTTGAATTCCAAGAGGCAATTACAGGGCTCCCAAAGTTCCAAGGAAACACTTTGTTGAATTTAAAATATTCTGTCTTCTGCTCATTTTTTTTCCCTAAGATACCAAAATAATAAATAGATTGTGGCCTCTCTTTTCATTTTGATTAGAATATCTAATAATTCAAAATTAACATAAATTTTAAATAAATAGTGAACACAGAACACTAACATATATTGAATTATTTCCTTCTAAGTAATTCAAAACAATGTGAATTGTGACTCACTAATTTTTGATCCTATTATTCTGGCTCCAATATTCCCATGATTGCAATTCTGTAAATGTATACATAAAACCTCTTGAACAGGATGATTATGCAGCCACATTCATCACAGGGTCCTGTGTAACCAAAATAGAGAGGACCAGAAAGGAAGAAGAGAAGAGAGCGTCATCTATTTCGAGAGATTTTAAAAACATTGTGGTGGTGAATAATGAGGGCTCATAGATGAAAGAAGTTGAGCAGAGACAGCTAAAGCCTCATGTCATACAGGAGAAAACTTCAGAGAAGACGGGAGTCACTCTTCTTTGACATAGCATCTCAAAGTCTCAAGAAGATAAAAAAAAATCTAAAATCATGAAGATTAATTGAAAGACTGTTTAGAACCAATTTCACCATTCCCAGGCCACTCCTTTCCATGGTTTCTGTTGACCCAAGAACATCATTTTGAGGATTGGAAGAAAATTATTTTCAAGGTATAATGGGCTGTATTTCTATCCAACTTGCCATCCCAGGCAGGTGAATTTGTATGATGTAAAAGTATTTGACCATCAGATTTGACCATCCACCCTCATTGAAGGAAGTTAGAAATTCAAGGGAAAAAAATAATCTTCCTCAAAGAAAATAAACCAACAAGTTAGGGGAAACTAATATGGTGGGTATAGGTACCACCAACATAACATCTTCCTCTTTTAGCCTCAGATTTGCTCTTTGGATTTGTCATTCAGAAGCAAAATTCACTAATTATCAGGTGATATACTGTCCAGTAATTGTAACTGAGCAACCAGAGTTCTTGCTTAAGGAAAGACTAGGGTGGAAAATGTATTTATACAATTAAAGCTGTCCAGATGTCAGTAAGTAAAAATGAAACTTCAACAAAAGACCACCAGGTACACAAAAGAGCATGAAAGGGAAAGACCAGGATACAGACACTGAACAACGAACCTAGCTTCCCCAGAAATAATTCAGTAGACAGAATAAACTTGAAGTAATATAAGCTACTACAGTGAAAGATATGAGTGAAATTATTACTCCCACATAACAAGAACAGAATGTCACAGAAAGGACAGCGTTAAAGCTCTTAGAAATTAAAAATATAATTGCTTAAGTTAAAAAGTAGAATCCATAGATAAATTAAAAAAAAAAAAAGAGTAGAGAAAATTTCCCAGGAAAAAGGGGGTAGGATGGAGAAATAAATACAAGTTAGGACACTTAGTAATCTAGGAAAGTTTTTTCAGTCTTTCCTTTTTGCCTGAGCAATTCTTTGTTACTTGCTATTTGTTGATCACCGATGTTCAAAGGCTTAGAATGGCTGTTATTATAACTGCATAAAATTTCACTGATTCTCAAATCCTCCTAATGGAGAAATACCTTTGTCAACTGACAGCTACTGATCTAGGAAACCCATACACAACTAATATAAGGTCTAGAAAAGGACACACACACACACACACGCACAGAGAAGAAGCTAGAACAAATGTTTGCTTTTAAGAATATAGGCAAGTAATTATTCTGAAAAAAATCTCCTTCTATAAAACACTTGGAAAGTCTAAATAAAATACTTAAATAGCTATGTAAATGTATAACTGCTTGTAAGTTAAAGAAAATTCCTAAGGACAACAGAATAATAAGTCAATTTAAAGGCAAGATTGGCCTAAGGGTATTTCCTAATCCCAGGAATATGGAACATTGTTTTAAATGTAGCATTTATGTGCTAAATAATATTTAATATGTACAAGCATAATTATAACCTTAAAGGCAAGAATATTACACAAAACTATTGGCTCTGAGTTTTCTCCTTTATCGTATGCTAATGTCCCTTTCAGAAACATAACTGTTTCCCTGAATCTTGTCTGCAATTCCCTTTTACATATTTAAAAAATTACCCATATAATTTATTACATTTATTTGCTTATGACATTTGTAAGTAGTTACATAATCAATGTAACATACTTTAATATTTCTTGATTATATTTTTTTCTACTCAGAATCCTGAAGATTCATCTACTTGACAGCAAAGAACTGTTCACTGAATTTTCAGTTACATACGTTTTCCATTATATGAAATACAGCACATTTTTTCTTTCATGAATGTTTGAGTTGTTGTCATGTTATATCATGAACATTGTCACTATAAACATTCCGTAGATTAAAAATGGCTATAAATTCCTTTAAAAAAAATTATTTATTTATTTATTTATTTATTTGACAAAGAGAGAGACAGATCATAAGTAGGCAGAGAGGCAGGCAGAGAGAGAGGAGGAAGCAGGCTCCCTGCTGAGCAGAGAGTCCGATGCCGGACTTAATCCCAGGACCCTGAGACCATGACCTGAGCTGAATGAAGACAGAGGCTTAATCCACTGAGCCACACAGACACCCTGTAAATTCCTTTTTTAAAAAGATTTAATTAATTAATTTATTTGAGAGAGAGAGAAAAAATGAGCAGGGTGAGGGGCAGAGGCAGAGAGAGAATCTCAAGCAGATTCTGCTTTGAATGCTGAACCTGACTTGGGACTTGATCCCAGTGTCCTGAGATCATGATGTGAGCTGAAATCAAGAGTCCAATGTTTAACTGACTGAGTCACCCAGGGGCTCCAAAATGGCTGTAAATTCTTTGACGCTTTTCCCATGGAAAAGTCTGAACTCTCCTGATGCTGGTTTAGCTTGTGATGTTTTAACCAGTAGACAATGGGGAAAATGGTATCTCATTGCTTTCAGATCTAGCTCTAAAGAGGATTTGCGGTTTCCACTTTGGTATCTTACGGATCTGAGATGTAGTGTAGTCTGTATACATCAGAGGGTAGACTGACTATCTTGCTGAAGGGATCTTGAGGACAGGCTCTGAGACCATGTGAAGAGAGGCAGAAAAGCCCATCCATCAGAGGCCAGCCTTTGATTGTTTCCATTGAGATATCAGCCACGTGAGTAATGCCTTCATAAAAACTCTGGACAAGACCAGTCACCAGTGAGTCACTGATTGACCCCATAGATGGCACTCAAAGCAGAAGAATCACTAATTTGAGTTCTCCCTGATTCCTGACCCATAGTTTTAAGTGCATAGTAAATACAAAGTTGTTTCAAACCACTAAATCTATATATTGTTAAATAAAAATAGATTATCAAAACAATCCTGGTATACAGAAACTGTGAGTTTTGCTAGAAAATATACTTAATGGTGGAATTACTGGGTCAGAGACTATGCAAATTCTGAAATTTACAAGATAATGCAAAATTGTTTTTACTGCGTGATTATGCCAAATTATACTCCCCTGCCCCAGTGGCGTATAAAGCTGATCAATTGTAGGAAACTCAATTCACATTTTATGCTTCCTCTTTCAGCTCAATGCTCATTTCCACCTTTTTGCCCATTTTAGGGGTTGTTTATTTCTTACTGATTTGTAGAAGTTAAAGATTTTGAAAAGTTATCCTTCCTTGATTATATCTTTGTATATATATTTACATTTATTTTTAGCATGCTTTGGTAAACATAAGTTCTTAATTTTCATCTACTCAAATTTATAAATACATTTTTCATGCTTAGCGTGTTCTGTACCTTGTTTAAGAAATTTATCTCTACTTTCAGATCAAATAGATGTCCCTGTATTTTCTTCTAATATTTGCACATCACATCTCTCTATAGTCTGCCAGCAACACAATCCATGTGTTTTGAGTGTGTATATGTGTATGCAAGTAATGCAGAAATCAAATCATTGTTTGTTTTTTTCTGTTGTTGTTGATATCAGTTGTCAAAGCACTATTTGCTGATGGGGTCTTCCTTTTCCAATAAGTTGTATATCAAGTATCATTATATTCAGGGATCTATTCTTGGCTTCTATATTCTCTTCTGTTCATCTTCTTGCTTATCTCTATGCCAATGCTATATTGTTATGTCCTATGCCTATAAGAGAACCTAGCAAATAATAAGAATTCAATTAATACTGCTTTAAAATAAGTTCTGATATATGGTAAGGTAAGTCCTCTCACCTCCTTCTTCAGGAATGCCTTGCTGCATTCTGGGTCTCTGGTAATGAATCATATAAATTTTAGATTCAGCTTAAGTTACTTGAAACACAATGCTGGATTTTCAGTTCTAATTATAGAAACCCTGTAATTAATTTTTAACAATTATCAATATTATGAAATTGTGTTTCATATGCACCACATTTTCTCTTGAATGTTTTAGTATTCATCTTCAAGAAATTGGACTTCACATAATTTCAGTAACTTCTTAATATAGTACTTACTCCATTTTCAAATTTTCCTAATTGTTTTAAAGAGGTCCCAAATAAGGACTACCCGTTGCTTTGGGCTATTTGGTTTTCACTATACTGCATCATATTTGTGAATTTCCTATAGAAAAAAATACAGAATGTTGGTATACTCAAGTTTTGAGTTAGGTAGTAATTTCTCAGTCATGAAAACTTCTTTTGACTTTTTGATGCCCTTTTCTTGTAAAGAACAAGCATGTGACCCTTTGTCCCGATTTATGCACTTTTTATAGATACAGTGGCATTAGCCTGGCACACATCACCAACTAGAGTTCAGAGATGTTAATTAAAAAACAAAACAAAACAGGGGAAACCTGGGTGGCTCAGTTGGTTGAGCGGCTGCCTTCGGCTCAGGTCATGATCCCAGAGTCCTAGGATTGAGTCCCACTTTGGGCTCCTTGCTCGGCAGGGAGCCTGCTTCTCCCTCTGCCTCTGCCTGCCACTCTGTCTGCCTGTGCTCACTCTCTCTCTCTCTCTGACAAATAAATGAATTAAAAAAAAAACAAAAAAACAGAAGGAACACCTGGGTTGCTCAGTCAGTTAAGCCACCGCCTTTGGCCCAGGTAATGATCCCAGGGTTCTGGGATCAAGTCCCGCATCTGGCTCCTTCCTCAGTAGGGAGCCTGCTTCTCTCTCCACCTCTGCCTCTCTGCCTGCTTGTGTACTCTCTCTCTCTCTGACAGATAAATAAATAAATAATCTTTAAAAAAATAAATGAGTCAAGATATTGCTAAGAATAGTGGTAAATTCTAGGGCTCATCTTTCTGGACCATAGAAGTGATTAAGATTTTGTCACATGAATATTGTGTTTGCTTCCTCATGATTCACAATACACACACATCTCTACCCTCTCATTCTCTCAACTCTCATCCCTTACCTTTATCTCTTACCTATCTGAGGGACGTCTTTCTGTCTCCAGCCTGGCTGGACCAGGCTGTTTGTTTGGACAACAAACAACAGTGGCAAATAATAACACAGTAGCTGTAATTTACTATTGCTCACTTCCTGAATGTACCACAGCCACATCCCAGGACTCAAAATACATGCTCCCTTTTTCAAATATTTCTATATTATTTTCAAATCGTATGATAAACTTTTAAAACCAACTTATGAATTACCCATCAAATCCTTTCTTTTCAATGAGGAAGAAGGAACAAATTGCATTCTAAAGGAATTAATTGTGCCAGGACATCCTGCTATTTGTGATGGTTTCTGTTTTTTTCCAATGACTGATACTTCAACTGAAAGTTGCAGGTTGAAAAACTAATTATTTTTCTAATATCTTTAGAAACTTAAAGGTAGAACCGAGAATGAATTTCTTCAATAGCCATGCTTCTGAGAATATGTGATGGACTTTGACATACCTTTTGGAAATCAGGATCTTGTCCCCCAATAGCCACTTGTTTGTTAATTACACGATTAAAAATACACAGAAGTTCATCATCCCTTGGAACTTCAGGTCACCCTGCACATGCTCCACCATTCTGTGATGAAGTCATTTATTTCTTCTCAATTTGAATAGCTTTAATCAGAACAAAATGTTCCTTCTAAAGAATTTTTTTCAATTCAAGGAAAGAATTCAAACATTCTTTTAAAATGTCTTTACAATATAGCACATTGTAATTTACCCTGCATGAACAGAGTGCAAATAACAGAAATATATTTAAATTATATTTTGAAAGTCTGCACACAATGAACTAGTTCAGAACCTGACTAGAAATATATATATTTTTTATTTTTACTGTTTTATAATGCTGGCGATATATTTTAAATAATCCACTATATGATATGTGGTTCAATCTAGCAAATTATATAGCTGCATAATCTTGGAATGCTCCTTTTTATTGAGCTGGTTAGTATGGCTTTCCATACTTTGAAAATAAGAACCTTGGCTAAGACACCAATTCATGTGTTGGTCATAATATTTATTATCCCACTGGTGATATGATGAGTATGGAAATGGGGGTAAATACAGTTTATTGTAATTTCTTAGTATATCAGACACAAGATAGGCCATCCTATTTATAAAGGCACTTTACAGAGGTGTTGATAAATATTTTAAGGACTGCAAATTTTCTCCTGATCTTAAAAACTTGAGCTGTTTTCTCTCCAACAGTTCACTTAATTTGCTCTCTCCAATAAATATATTTATTTTAGAAGTTTCAAAACATGTGTTTTTAAAGATATAATGTTTATTTTGGGTTTATTTGTTAAGCTTAATTTGCTCTGCATGAAATTACTAAAATTAAAACCCATGGTGACTAGCAATAAGATTCAATGTGGTTTTGCTTTCTTTTTTCTCCAATGAAAACTATTTCCAGTTTAGGTAGTCTACATATGGGAATTAATGGGAGGAAATATCACTCCCTGACCAGACCACAAACATTCAACATGTTCAAGATAAATTATTGTTCCAAGAAGCTAAACAATTGCTATGTTTTACATTTTGAGAATTGTTAGCAAGGATTCAGTACATAACTATGGAGGCTACTGTATTCAGGCACTAAAAGAAATAGACTAAAATGAAATATCCTGCCCTGACTTCAATGTAATTACAATTTTCTTAGAGTTCAAGGCATGCCTACAACAACAACAGCAACAACAAAGCAACAGGAGGCAATAAATAATGATAGAGATTAAAAAAACAAAAACAAAAACAAACAAACAAGCAAAAAACAAAAAACAAACAAACAAAAAACACCACCAGAAAGGACTTCAGTGGAAGCTGGGATAGTCATGGATCTCATAATCTTACTTTGTTCTCAAAGTACTATAAGGGTTTAAAATGGAGGATTTTTAAAAGCATGGTTAAAGGTCAAAAGCATAAATTTTATTTTAATGTGTCAGGAAAATGTGGTCTTAAATGTACCCAGGCAGAGTTTTTTGAATCCTTTTGGATCTCCCATTAAGTAGAGAACTTGCCTTGCAGCGAGGCAGATGTACTTCAGTGTTGCCATGGAAAGAAGCTTCCTCCAAGGGTTGAGGAAGAGTTTAGATTCTCTCATCTGCATTCCAGCCCTCGCTACTCCCTGAAGACGGACAATCAGGGATTTGTGAAGTGGGCATTTATCCACTGCTAAGAGCAGTTCTGGGACTATTTGTTCAATTCAGACAAGCTACAGAGAAACCATCTGTGGTAACTACTTTTGCATGAAATTTTCAATAAACTTGAAAAAGAAAATATGTCCTAGAGGCAAGATTCTCTTCTTTCTCTGTTAAAAGTAATTCTGAGATAACTGGGCTCCAGCTAGGACTGACTCACTCAAAATGTACAAACATCTCCAATCACCTCTCTCTCTTCTGTCTCTAAACATGCATTACGCAAGTCCAAGATGTTAAAAAAAATTTTGTACTAGGCATTATCTCCTCTTCCTGCCATATTAGGGGCCCATTTAAGGCTAATCAGTGTCACCTCTCAATGTTGGTTTCAGGTTGTATGAGGGACTAAGTTTAGATGGGGAGGTTTGCATGAATGTTCACTGGGCAAGCATTCTGTATAAACAAATGGTATTTCTGAACAAAGCAGAGTATCTGCCTTCAAGTTGTCTGCTTATCCCCCAAGGATTTTGATTTTGTGTTAGTAAATGAGTTTGCAGCTAGAGATTGATTCAACAATGTGAGTGAGCATATGTGAGCTACACTACCGATACCACTGTTTGAAATATAAATGGATGTAATCTTATCAGAAACTTTAAACAACATAGAACTTAGCAATACATGTTTAGAAACTTATCATTTACACCACTTGACTTTATAGCTTCCAACTCCATAAAAATGCTATCCATATGAACAAAAATATCTTCAGAAGGCAAATATAAAAGTAATAAAATATTTTTCTCTGAATGGTGGAATTTGGAGTGAGTTTTCAATATATCAAACTCATCCTTTATGTTTGTTAATCAAGCAATCTAGCAAATGGGACTATTCTGTACCATTAATGTTTTTACTGTTCTGTAGTATGTTACAGAAGTTTCATATTACGTGCACGTGTGAGC
>PISX010035999.1:0-12385 GCA_004024625.1 Mellivora capensis | reverse complement strand
TGGGGCGGGGCTGTGGGCTCTGGGCTGGCGGGGGGCGGGGGGGGGGCGGCGGGACGAGCCCCTCACATCCACAGACACACCTGCCCATATTGCCAAACAACAGTTATTTTTCTCCCCTTTATTAAGATATTCATGTACATTGTAGGAGATTTGGAAAACAAAGTGGAAAGTAGTAAACAAAATTTTCCACCACCCAGATGGAGGAAAAGTTACCATGGTTAAACTTCCTTTCTAGAACATAAATGATTTTATACACGTGTTATGTGCGTGTGTGTAGCCCCCAGATTCTAGATTCAGCTACACCGAAGTAAGGTCCATATGAGAGGTTGTATGTTAGAGTCTGGAATGTCTGTCACTTAACTCTTTTCCGGCCCGGCATTGAACGTATACAATTTGGCGACTTGCTGCTTTTCCCACGTAGCATCAGTTACATTCTGAGTATTTTCCCGAGCGGTTAGAGAACTCTATGGAGTGTGTTTAATGGCCGTGTAAACTGTAAACTTCTTGTTTAGTTGCACCACCACTTATTTAGCTAGTTCCCTTTGGGCAGACATTTAGACCAGCTCTGCGGGGGCAAGTCAGGGCTGTGGTGGCGGCGGCCGGCAGGACGGAGTCGTCGAGGAGGAAGCACGTGAGCGCGTTGCTCTCCGTCCTCCGATTCCAAGGTCTCTGACCCGCTGATGCCTTCCAGACGCCACTGTTCCCGGGGCCGCTGTGATTCCACCCTGGGCAGGAAGAGGGCTGGTTATAGAGAGCAGGTGCACTTCTTGTTGTGTATCGAGTGATTTTAAATGACCGTCTCTCTCTCTCTCTTTTCTCCCCTCCCTCCCCCTCTCTGCTCTGGTCACCCCCACAGGGCAGTAAACGGCTTTGACCCAGCGCCGCCGCCTCCTGGTCTGGGCTCCTCGCGCCCGTCGTCAGCACCGGGTATGCTGCCTCTCAGTGTGTGAGTGCCCGGCCTCCAGGTGGGGGCTCCTGCCCTCCTCCAGCAGCCCGGGACACCCACGCCTCACCCCTCGGTGCCTGGGCCCAGCCTGGGCCCCTGCGTCCGCCTCCCCGTGGCCGGCAGAGGGCAGGCTGCATGCGGTGGCGGCTGCCGGGCCCCGCCCAGCCCCAGGACTCTGCGCGCTATCAATGCTGGCTATTTTCTCTTCTCGCCGTGGTGCCGTTGGTTTCACATGATTGCACTTTTGTGGGTCACAAGGTGATACGTACGTGTATTCCTTGGTCACTGGATGCAGAAGTACCCATTCGTCACACCTGCCTCCTAGCCCCCACCCTGCTGTACCGATAGGGTTTAGTTGTGTTTAAGACATGGCAGACCTTCCAGAAGTTCTCCCCCAGATCAGGTCAACACGTGCCCTCCTCCTGAGTTCCCGCCCAAGCATCTTCAGTGCTCGCGATCATGTGTCCCCCAGCCCCACTCCCCACAGTTTGGCCTGTTGCTGGCACAGAGTCAGGAAGGTCACTGAATTCGGGAACATTTTCTGCACCTTCTGATTTTACTTTAGCAGTTACCATTCCATAGACTTGCCTCCCAGAGAGCGAAATGCCCGACTGATCCGCAGGGAGCAGGAGCCTCTGGGCCTCCGCGCCGTCTCCTCCTCCGCGTGGCTCCGGGTGAGGGCGGGGGCACCCTCCTGGCCAGCTTTCTGGTCCTTCAGTTAAGTGACATCTTTCAGAGCGTTGTGTTTTGTGCTCCGAGGGCCTGCGCGGTGGTGTTGGGAAGGGTCGCGCGGCCGAGTCGGGGCAGACCGGCCCGTGGTGGTTCTGTGCGTCCTTTGGTTCCTCTCATGCTGCATTACTGTTTACATTTGTGTTACTGTACATAGGTTTGTAAACATTACCGCCCGAGGTATTTGTACATAACCTGGGCTTTGTAGCTTTTATTTATTCAGAACTCATATGGCATGTGAACGACTGGCGCTGTCCGACTCGGGCGGCCGTGTAGGATCATCATGTGGTTAAAAGAGAAAACAAGAAAATACTTCCCCTCAAAAAAATCTTTTAATGTGGAAACAATAAATTTCACAGAAAACAAAGGATCGAGGTTGCTTTCTTGGGTTCCCGCCAGCCTGTGGAAGACGCGGAGTTCCCGAGCCGGGTGCGGAGCCGGCGTCCGTGCCCCGCACCGGGGGAGTGGGCGCTCGGCCGCCGCGAGCCGCGGCAAGGAAAAGCCTGGCGGCCTCGCGAGGAGGCGTCTCACGGCCCGAACGGGCGTTCTCGGCCTGACTCCGGGGGCTGGTTTCTGCCCCGTCGCCGGGATGTCCGGGAGGGCCCTGCGGGGAGGAGGGGCTCGGCCGTGGAGGGGCGCCGTGTGCTAGGTCGTGGGTCCGGGCGCCTGGCTGTGCGGCCTTTCCCCATGCGTGTCTGCGCGTCGGGTCCGGCCGTCACTGGGGTCTGGGCTTCTGCCCTCCCTCAGGTTGGTGTTGGCAAGTGCGGGAAGGTACCGGGTGTGCGGTCGCAAAGGCACAGAGTGACCGGACGCAGGAGCGGCTACACTGGGGCCTGGACGGGGGCATCAGATTCCGCACCCCGCTTCTCAAGAGCGGGGTCTGTCGTTTTAAAGCCGGAAGTAAATGAAAGTGCATCAGATTTGGCCCGGAGACCTGTGTCTGAGCCTCGGCTCTGTCGTGGAAGCGGAGCGGCTGCTGTTGACGCAGGACGAGTTCTGGGCCTGACTGCTCGGCCCTGGCCCCCGACGACTCCTCAGTTCCTCCCCCGCTGAGCGCTGCTGCGGCTCGTGGACTCGTGTGTCACCGATGGCCGGGCCGGGGCCGTGGCTGCGGGAGCCAGTGCGTGGTTCACCAGCCGTCGCCGCCTCTTTGGGCCCAGGACACCGCGGGCCAGGTCCGCGCGAGGGCGGTGCCATGCTGCGGGCTTATTCCCGGGCTCCTCGCGGGGGGGACCCCACAGGTCTGGGGGGGGCTTCTGTAGCTGCAGCAGGCCCTGGCCTGTTATGAGCCCCCCGAGGAAGCTGGCTACTTCCTGGCCTCATTTTTAGCATTTGGGATCCTGCGGTTCAAGACGCTGCTTTGTACTTGCTCATGTAGGGCACTGGGCCACCCGCGTGAAAGTCGCCGCAGGCTGTTTGCGGGTGCAGCCTCCAGCCTCCGAGCGCGCGCTCCCCGCCGGGCTGCCCGGTGCCCAGGTTAGCCCGGCGCTCACGGAAGCCTCCAGGAACGAGCCCGTTCCTCAGCGGGGTCCCCGCTGTGCTCTCCCCTGGTGGAGGGGCTCCTCTTGTAGGAGCCGAAGGACCGCCCTTTGCCTCCAAGTGTTTCCATCTCACCCCGCCCCCCCTTTGCCCCCCCCCCCCCCCCCCCCCTTTCCCCCCCCCCCCCCCGAATCTTGGCGCAGGAGGGTAGGAGCCAGTGCTCCACTTCCTTTCAGCCCAGAGTAGCCAAAAATCGTGCCCCTCGGCTCAGGAGCAGGAGCCGAGGTGGGATGTTGAGTCTCATGGGAGGATGGGACGTGGGGGGCCTGGAAGCACCCGCTCACCCCAGTTTACGGGAGGGAAGGTGGGCCCAGAGTTTAAGGTGGCCTGAGCTCCCCCAGCGAACGGACAGAAGAGCCAGGATCGGAGACCAGCTCGGGTTCGTTTCCTGCGTTATGCTCCACTTCTCCAAACCTGAGGCCTCGCTGGCCTGGACTCTGTTTCCTGCCTCAGGAGATGAGCTGGTTTGGGACCCTTAGAAGTGACGAGCTGCGGGGGCTGGGGCAGGGGCGTCCTCCTGCTACAGAGGTAGCAGGAGGGACAGGCTTCGTCCGCCTCTGTCTCCCCGCCTTGACTCTGCTGCTCTCAGCTGTCCCAGGGGCGCCCTTAGCCTCTCCCGAGAGCCACGTGGAACCTGGCGTCTCCGGGGAAGGGCGGGGTGTCTGGGGCCGCAGTGGCGGGCTTCGCGGAGGGGGCCCTGCAGCCACGTCCGTCCCGCCAGGCCGCTGGTGGGAGCCAGGCCGGCAGCGGGAACGGGTCCGGGAAGATGCTCAGGCCTTTTCCTCATCGCAGCTTTACTTCCCGGCGGCTCTCCCGTCTGCATCTGTCCCGGAGTTGGGAGCGGACGGCGGGCGCTAGCGTCACCGTCCAGACGGAGGCGTGTTCCTGGGGTCTGCCCTAAAAATGGGGGCCAGCCGAGGAGGCGTCTTTGTAAACCACTTTGCTATGACTTCGAGCATCTTCTCTGAAAACTGGTCCTGTGACTATTACAGATGCGCTGTGTGCCGATATCGTAGCCCTTCTCCAGTTTTAAGAACAGTCGTCTGGAGTGAATGGGAACGTAGTGACTTCCTTGGTGAGATGGCGCATCTGTCTCACCCTTCATCCGTCTGTCCGTCTGTGCCCATAGGTGTTAAATTACAGTTTCCTGTCAGCCCTGAAGCCTTCCCTGAGGGAAACAAGATGCAGATTGAACTGGGATGTGACTTGGCTTGTGTAGGGGCCATTTTCTAAGAGACAGGTTTGCTGGCGCCATCCTGCCTGGGTCATGATCTGCAGGTGGCAGGCCTGGGCATTAGTGGCCCCCGGGCACGTGCTTGGATTAACGGTCAGGTGACAGAGGTCTGGATGAGCCCAGAGCCCCACTGTGCCCTGTAAGAAGACGGTGGACTTCAGCATCGTTGTTTATTTGCAAAAATAGTGATTGCTTTAGCTAGGGAAAAAAAAATCAGCAAATTGCACTGTCACCTAGAATTTAGGGGAATAGGTACACTTTTACGTTATTGGTGTCGCTAGATGATTCTCAGAGTCTTTGCTCAGCGTGACAATGCGATAAGCTTTGAAAACTCTTCTCTTTCTCCTTTGGGTAGAAGAGCCCATGGTAATAAGCCAAATGAAATAATCTCGAGAGGGAACGTAAGTGTCTCGTGGCCGGGGAATGGTGGGATGACTTTGCCGCCGAGCCACTGTGGCGTGGACGCGCTAACATGTGCGAATGGGAGTGGCCGGTGGGAAATGGTGGACACGGGAACAGCTTTGTTAAAAAAAAATTAAGATGCAGATAGTTTGTGGGTTCTCTAAATTTTTCTGTAAAGTTGCACAAATTAATTCCCCCCCCCAAATTCATTGTTTAACATGGAAGTAACGAAACCCATTTTCTTTCATTGTCCCAGTTGACCCATACCTGGGCTGAGAGGCTCGGAGGTTCGAGCCAGTAGCATAGAGCAGGGGCTCTCTGAGCTGCGGGATGACTGATGGTCACCCTTGAGGAAGTGAAAAGCTGGGTCCCCCCAGGCTCCACCCTGTGCCGGCCCAGTGAGGGCCAGATTTCAGAGACTCAGACCCAGCACTTCCAAGACACAGCTGTATTTCGCGAACCATTAAGAAAAATGTGCCCATCAGAACCACGGGACGCTTACTGTTATATATTTACTGAAATACTGAAACTTTTTTAGACTTTAGACAGATTTCCACATCGCACTCCAAAAATAAAAAGTAAAACGTAAGAGAGGTTCGTACGATTTGGCACCGGGATTTGGCGCTCTGGCCGGTCTTGACCCGGAGTTTTCCCAAACGGTCTTCCGTGCCGTGGTGAGCGCTTGGGGCCGGAGAACTTCTGAAAAGCGGCTTCCACTGGTGGCTCCAGAAGCTGCCTCTAAGCTGCCGATACTCATTCTGTAGCCTCTCACGTTGGGCTCTTGACCTTGCCGGGAGGAGTCTGGCAATGACACCCACGTCACTGTCGCCTCCTGCTGACGGCCACTGGGGGGTGCGTGAGCTTTTACACCTGCGTGAACACGGGCGTCTTAGAACCGGGGCGGTGTGTCGAGGGAGGGTGTGCTGTGCCGGGCGGTTTCCGTCAGACCTGGTGTGTCCTAGTCTGGTGGCGTCCCAGGACATCATCGCGTGTGGTTCCGTGATGTCACTCGGCAGGGGCAGAGCCATTAGGCTCCTTTGAGAAAACAGACCTCGCTGGCATAAGGGATCAGATACGAATTTCTAGCTTCAGTAAGGGTAGAAGGACGTGGCCCCACTTTTTGCGGGCGGCACGTTAGTTAATGTTGCCCTTGAACGCTGGCGCCGTCGTGTCAGTACACCCTTCTTTGGAGTTTGAGCTCTGATTTCCAACAAGAAGCACAGGGGACACGTCGCACGATTGGCTAGTTTCCCAAATGGCAGCCGGCTGCCCCCGGAAGCGGAGCGCCCGCCTGGTCCTCGGAGCCGGCGCAGGACACAGCATCCCAGAAAGATCCCAGAAACCCAGAAGGCGCTCGGTGCGGTGTCCCTCCCAGAGTGATGAGGGGACTCCCCTCCCGGCTCAGCCCCGCCCGGAACTCTCGGAGATAGGCCTGCCTCTCCGCCTTCCTAAAGGCCCCATCCCACGGTCTGTTCCAGCATGGCTTTTGGTTTTGGGAGGTGGTCCGGTTCCACTGGGACGGGGCGTGGTGTTTCCTGGAGTGGGACACCCGTGAGCACTTTCCTTCCCCGGTCTTGACCCAGACACCCGTGTCCCGCCAACACCGGCTTCAGGACGAAGGCACGACAGGAGAGACCCAGAGCCAGGGCGCAGGCTGGCGGGGAGCACGGATCGGCTTTCTGGCTCATGCTTCAGCTAAGGTGGGGTTTCCAGGGTTGGGGACGACTGGTGACAGGGCTCTAGTGTTTCTGATGGCCAGGCTTCAGAAGTAAGAGCCTCAAGCCAGCCCTGCGAGGAACGTGCGTTATCCCCACTAGAGCAAATGAAAATCATCCCCGGGACGTGTGTGCAGGGGCAGGCGGTTTGGTGTGGACCGCGGAGGGGCAGCCCCAGCAGAGCCTCACCACGTGTCCACTGGGTCTGCGCAGAGGACAGGGCTTCCCCGCGTCCGGCCGGAGCCCTTCCCGATGAGGGGACCAGAGTGCTGCTGGGCGGAAGCCGGCCCGCTCCTCCCAGTCTCTGATGCACTGAGAACCCAGCGCCCATGAACCCTCCTCCTGGGGCTGTCCGTGCCCAGCAGAGAGGTTTTACGGACTAACCACCTTTCCTCGGACGACGACGCAGTGGTTTGTCGAGCGGAGGAAGCTTCCTTCTGACCGGGGTCTTCGTGGCGGCAGAAGCGCAAGCAGCCCACGTAGCTTCGGTTTCTCCCGGCGAGGCTGGCCCGGGACAGCTGGGCGGTGGGGAGACTGCGTGGACGTTAACGCCAGCGGGGAGGAGGAATTCTTTCTTTTTTGAGAAGCGCCTGTGAGTTCTAGATGCCTGGGTAACTCGCTGAATGCCGGGGTGCGGACACGTGAAACGTCATCCGGCACTTCTGCCGGTTTTTGCTCGGCCAAGCAGAACCGCCCTGGCCCGAGAGTATCGTGGAGTACGTATATATACGAATCCGCGTCGTCTGCGGGATCGTGTGTTTCTAGCGTTTCATTCCAGCCTGTCCGAGCTGGCCGACAGGTGGGAGGCTGCCCTTGAACCCTCCCGACGGCATCTTCAACGTGCGTCCTGTCCGAGAGCGGAGGACGACCCAAAACCCGCCAGGACCGTCCCGAGCTGCGCTGGTTGGTGAGCAGAGCCCTCCCGGAGGGGTCATCCTGCCTCCCCGACCCGCTCCCTCGGCCGCTGGCGGTTGGGTCTCCAGCCCCGGGGGCCCTTTCCCTCCCCGCACGTGCACGCAGAGGCCAGTGTGCAACAGGACTCGGGGCCAGGGCCGCCCGAGGGCTACCCCGTTAGCCGCGGGTTTCTGGGAACACAGTGCCCCCCCCCCGCCCCCCCGAAACCGTGGGCCTGGCTGGCCGCGTTTCCGGCCTGGGGGCCCCCCAGCCTCCAGACAGGCCGCAGGCGGGACACGGAGAACAGAAGGTGAGAAGACAGATTCCATGTTGACGTGACTTGGTGTTTATTGAGGTGTGTCTACGGTCAACGGTGCTTTCTCCTCCCAGTAAACAGAGCAGGCGTGAATATCTATAATGAATAAATTTATTGTCTTACAAAAATCATTGTCTAGAAACGTGGGAATACAAGAAAAGAGAGATTTGCAGTCAGGTGTCTGGTGGTAACGGCCAGCTCAGTTCATCAAGGGGAAAAGCAAAGATTCCAAACCCACGTGGCAAATTCTTCCTAACAGATGGTAAAGCTTTTAACCCAAAAGGTCTGTGTGTTCAAGCACGTCGCGGAGGATCAAGGATTTAGAATTAACACTGATTCGCTGGCGCTGAGTGTCTCTACCACCACTTTGGAGAGGTACATGATACGGAGCACGGTCAGAACTTTACGTTAAGTTGTTACAGAGACAAATCATGGGTTTAACGTTGTCTTAGTGCTGTAGTGTCTAAGGCACTTTCTGTAATGCCGGTTTGCTTAACCCTCAACCCAAACCAGAACGCTAGGTGGTCACTGTAACGCTGTGCGGGGGACGGGAGGAGCACGGAACGAGGACTCACGCCCACTGGCATGTCGACATTCAGGCAGATGGCGTCGGTCGGGGAGGCTCCGCGAGCCTCCCGCCCGAACGCGGAGCAAGTCTGGGACACAAAACCGGGATTTCCATTTTGGGCTCAACGCCGCGGCGGGTTTGCAAGGTCAGCACGCGAGCCCGGCTGGCGAGGGAGGGCGCCCCGCGGACCGCCGCGAGCGTCAGCCGGGCCGGGGCGCACACAGGCCGGCCGCGGCCAAGGACGGTTCACGGGGAGAGACGCGGGGACACCACCAGCTCAAGGGAGAGGGGCGGGGGACCCCAAGTGGACGTGGCCTCCCCTGCGGCCGCCCTCCCTTCCTAATCTCGCCACAGCCCCTTTCACAGTTGGCGCACTCAGTCGTGCTGATCGCTCTCGGAGGAAGGACGGGGTCACGAGTGCAGTGTAGGTTCCACAATGTTCCAGGAGACTCGATGTGGCTGAGGAGTCGGGGGCCACAGGGACGCAGAGCGGAGTTACCTGTCTGTGGAGAAAGCATGCAGAGCGACGGGCGGCCCCGGACCCCGGCCACACGAAGGGTTCTCTTCTCACCGTGCGTTCGAAATGGCCTCGCGAGGACTATATGGAAAACAGATGCAATGAGGAGACTCTTGTTTAACAGGCGCGTGTCTCGGGTGTGTATATAGAAAAGGGGCGCGGTTGTACTCAAGTGTGACGCGGGATACAGTAGGGTCGGCCGGAAGCCTTAAGACACGGTTGATCTTCCAGGAAGGAGTCCCGGGCGTGGGGGTGGCCTCGGGCAGGCGGCCCCGGGGGCTCCCGCGCGTCCCACTGCATGGCCTCCCAGGCTTCCCGGGCTCTACTCGGACTGGGGCGGCTGTGTCTCGTTGACGTCGCTGGTCTTGCTCTCCGTGTCGTCGTCCGACAGCTCCAGGGAGGCCCCCTCGATGTGCAGCTGGCGCCGGCCCGATCGGCTGGACGAGAAGCTGATGGGGCCGCCTCGCCTGGGGAGAAGGGAGAGGACGCGCCGGGGTGAGGCCGGGAGCCCGCGCGGCTCTCCAGCCGCCGAGGACCGCGCGCTCGCACCCCTTCCGCCCTTCCGCGGGGCGCGGCTGGGGGCGGAGGTGGACCTGATTCGGAAGCCTCTGTGCTTCGCCCCCGTCCTCCAGCCCCGCTGGCCAGGCCTGGTGCAGCCGCGACCGTTGCCATAGGAACAGGCAGGGCGGCGGGTGGAGGCCAGGTTCCCCTGCGCCCGAGGGGCAGCAGGTCCTTATGTGACGGCGGCCGGGCTGGCCACGTGAGGTCTCTGTGGCACGTTCCTCGTGGGGCTCTTACACGCTTCGTAAACGTAACAAGGCGCGTGGCGCACCGACCAAGGAGCGGGCATACGCGGCGGGGCCCCTGGGCGGCCGTCCCCCACGCCCCAGCTGACCTGCTCTGCGGGAGGGAGCGTAGCTGTCGCCCCACCTGCTTGGCCTCTCCCTGGCGCCAGCCAGATCCCCTGTGCAGGCGGGGGCGGGGGGAGGGTGGGGGGCCCCGGGAGCTCCCGCCCTGCTCTTCTGGGCGGCCGGCGCCTCCGCACCAGGGAGGTCCAGCAGGGAGCGAGCGGGCCGTCCCTCCTCCGTCCTGCTGGAGGACGACCACGGCTGGAAACCCCGAGTGTGCGAGTGCGAAGTGACTCAGGAGCGGGAGCGACCCCCGCTTCCCGAACGGGACACTCCCCCCGGACCAAACGCCGAGCCCCCGCGCGCAGCTGTGCTTGCAGCTCTGGGCACGGCCTCCGCACCCCCGCGCCTCGTCCCGGCAGCCCCGGGTCGCTCACCTCAGCCGGTTCTTGAGCGTGCTGACCTCGCGGCTCAGGCCCTCGTTGGCCTCCGTGGCATCGTCCAGTTCCCGCTGGAGCTTGCGGCGAGACGCGTTGGCTCGTGTGGCCTCCTCCTCGGCCTCCTCCAGCTGCCGCTTGAGCTGCTTCATCCTGGCGGTGGCCTTCTCCATCTGGGGGACGTCACCGAGCCCGTTAACGCCGACCTGGCCCACTCGGTTTCAGCACGGCTGCGTCCCCAGTGTAGCGTGGCTCGGGGCCGCGATGGCCACGTGAGCGAGCACACGCACGTGGGCACACACTCGCGCATGGACCTGTGTGCGCACGCCCGCCCGCGCGGTGGCCCGTCAGTCACCCTGCCCCTCTCACAAAGCCAACTGTGCTAAAGCAGACCGAGTGGTCAAATTCTGTTTTCACCCCTGAGTGTTCTGTAGGAGAAACGACACAGTCCAGCACCTTCCCGACCCGTGCGAAAAGGAACGGCTGTTCCTGCACAAACAGGAGAGCCGACGACGGGGGCCGCCTCCAGCCCCAGGAGCTGGTACGGTTGGTTTTGTGCCTCCACTCAGCACGGCTGGTTTGGATGGGACGCTTTGATTCAAAGAGTGGACACCGGCCAGCCAGCGCCTCGTGGGTCCAGCTCACGGCCGCCCAGAACCGCCGTCCGTGGCGCTAGGTCCTGGGGGTGGGGGTCGGGAGAGCGGGCGCCGCGTCTGAGTGACCTCTGTGTCCCCAGCACCCCAGTGTCTGATGCGCCCCAGGAACCCGGGAGTGAACATCTCAGGTAGCATTTTCTTAACCTCGCTGCCCCACGGGTAACGCCGGGCGCCTCCTGCCCCAGCGTCCTGCTCGGGCTGCGCCCCTTACCTGTTCTTTATACTGGTCCGCGTGTCTGCGTTCGTCCTCAACCTGCATGAAGATCTCTTTCAGCTTCTTCTCGGTGCGGCGGACTAGTTTGTTGGCGGCTGCTCGTTCCCTGTTAAAACGCCCCGTGCGTGAGTTTGTGCAACTCTGGGAATGACCGTCGAACAGGGACAGGATTTTGTACGTCCTTTTTTTCTGGAAGAGGACACGTGCTGGAGTGCCTCCCAAGACCTGACCAGAGGAATAGAATTCACACGGCCCAGAAGCTTTTCCCTTCTGACTAAAGTACGGATTCCCTGTCGTGTGATGCTGACAGACAGGAAGAGTATATTTATCGTTCTTGCCCACACAGACAGTGAGCACTTGGGCGATCTTCTGAAGGTCAAAGCCACCTGCCCCAGGGGCACCTGGGTGGCTCAGTCGGTTAACCGGCTGCTCGGGTCATGATCTTGGGGTCCTAGCATCGAGCCTCTGCGGGAAGCCTGCTTCTCCTCCTGCCCTCCCCACCCAGCTCGTGACGGCTCTTTCAAATAAGCAAAAAAACAAAAAAAAAAATTTTTTTTTTTAAAACCACTTTCCGTATATATTGAGTTCAGAATTTTGAAGACAAAAACCTCAGCTGGCTACTTTGATCAGCTAACTTTTTGGCTTGGAAAAGAAAACCAAGACTTAATTCACTAATAATAAGTGACCGTTTCGACGTAAAACTTACTGCCTACCGAGACACGCTGGGGCTATCGCAGTTACCAGCGAAACAGACAAAAGACCCTCCCACACTCCCTCTTCCGTTAGAGCCAAGCACGTCACCCTGCTTCTCGTCACAGGCCCACACTGGCCCTGCTGGCGGAGGGGGCTGAGCCTCACGGAGAACAGAAAACGTGCTTCTGTTCCTTCATCAACATTATGCAAAAATGGGCATCGAGGGAGTTCTTCCCCGAGAAGAGCAAGTCATGTTAAGTCCGACGACTGCGAACGAGCCCTTCGCTTTAAGTGCAGCGGAGGCTGACGAGCGGGAAGCTCGGGGAGGCCGTGTCCGGGGGGAGGCGGGGCTCTGAGCCCAGGCTCCCCGTCCGGAGGGCGAGCGCGGAGGCGCGCGCTGGCCCGGGCGGTCTGGGACGCGGAGAGCTGCGTCCGCATCGCGCAGTCCTCCAGCGTCCGGCCCGCCTACAGCACGGCGGAAGATGCTGGGCTGCCCTCTGCTATGGGAGGAGGAGAGCTTTTTGTCAGACTGCATTTGTTCTCTGGCAACAAACTAGCGTTTCATGGGACGCCGGCAACTTGGGACATCAGCTACGGCACCTGGGAAATCGTGGGGACGAGAGGACACTTGAGTCTGGGAAGGGGCAACAGGCGAGCCCAGCCGTCCCCGGGGCTCG
>PISX010035998.1:0-12306 GCA_004024625.1 Mellivora capensis | reverse complement strand
AAATTTAAAAAAAAAAAAGAGCACTCCCCCCCCCCAAAAGAATATAAAGTTCAGTAAAGCTTTATAAATAGAAACTTTGTGGGACACCTGGGTGGCTCAGTCAGTTAAGCGTCTGCTTTTGACTCAGGTCATGATCTTGAGGTCCTGAGATCAGCCTGTGTGGGCTCCCTGCTCAGCGGGGAGTCTGTTTCTCCCTCTCCCACTGCCCCTCCCTCTGCTCATGCTCTGTCTCAAATAACTAAATAAAATCCTAAAAAAAAAAATTGAAACTTTTTGAGAGACAGACGGTTGTAAAAAGGAGGAAAGTTATTGGTAGCCGAAACAGAACAGTCAGAGAACACGATCATGGTAACGTAGCAATGTGGGATTACCACTAATCCCCCTGAATGGGTATGATTGAAGGAATTTATATGGAGTCCAAGAAATAATGCTGAGAAAACCTTGTGAATTTTACATGCTCAGATCTTGTAAGAGAACCATACCTCTGACTGGAAAAAACAACTCAATAAATGACACACATGAAGAGTGGTGTGGGACAACCGAAGTCTGACTTTCAAGAAACAATGGCGGAAGGCATGGGAACGACATCTTGGACAGTGTGACAGTATTGGGCGTGCGTTACAAGGGGAAGGTATGGGCCAGACCTCAGCAGTTGAAGCTAGATTAGCTAAAGTATGCTGCACCTGCTTTAATAACAGGGAGTATATCTAAAGGAGTATATTTTGGAGGAAGGGAGGAAGGGAGAAAGAAAATACGTAAATACTCAAAATACAGCTAATGATCCAAAATTCAAGTCATCAAGATGTGTTGATTCCTTTGTTAGTAAAGTGATTTCTTGGGAGTCATTTTCTGAGACACTTTCATGAGCACTTCAGTAACACCGGGACTTCACAGACAGCTCTAGTTGCTTAACTCAGTTCGTTAAATCACAGTTTTGATGAGGCCAGTGTCTGGAGCGTTCCAGGTCACCTAACTGCCTTGTTCCAGGGCCAACAGGTGCACTCCTAACCGCAGTCAATGGTGAAGAGCCTTTATACTATTGTGTTTCATGTTTGAACTTACAGTAGGCTCTGGGCTACTTAAGAACAGGAAATAGTTCATCTCTGTGTCCCCTGAAACTTGTATGGCTACAGAGGAGGCGCTTGGTAGATGAGGAGAAAGCAGGCACACAACCGCCACTTGGTAAGGAGCACAAACTGAGAGATTAATGCATTTTTCAGCTGAAACCTACGCATGGATGCACTTAACTCAGTTCTTGTGCTACACTCCTCCATGTGCCAAGGTTGGAGAAAAATATGAAAACATGACTGATTCATCTGAAACCTGCAAGTGTCCAGGAAGGTCTCGAACAAGAGCAGTGGTGCTAACTATTGCCTATGGGGGGTGTTTGATTTATCGGAGAATTAAAAAGTGAAACAAAAATTAAGATAAGCCCTCTGCTTCCATTGGTTAGTTACCTTTTGGAAGAGAGAGAAATTTCAGGAATTTGCAGACTGAATTTAAAGCCATCAGTGACCATGTGAAAGGAACACTTATTTACCTCATGGAAGATTCTACGCCTGTGTATTTACTACTTCCCAGAAGTTTCTAAAAGTACAAGTCTTCCTTGACTTATGACGGGGTTATGTCCCAATAAACCCACTGTAACTTGAAAATATCTTAGGTCGGGGCGCCTGGGTGGCTTGGTGGGTTAAAGCCTCTGCCTTCGGCTCAGGTCATGATCCCAGGGTCCTGGGATCGAGCCCCACATTGGGCTCTCTGCTCAGCAGGGAACCTGCTTCTCCATCTCTCTCTGCCTGCCTCTCTGCCTACTTGTGATCTCTGTCTGTCAAATAAATAAATAAAATCTTTTTAAAAAAAAAGAAAGAAAATATCTTAGGTCATGGGGGACCTGGGTGGCTCAGTGGATTAAAGCCTCTGCTTTCGGCTCAGGTCATGATCCCAGAGTCCTGGGATCAATCCCCACATCCGGCTCTCTGTGCCGCAGGGAGCCTGCTTCCTCTTCTCTCTGCCTGCCTCTCTGGCTACTTGTGGTCTTTGTCTGTCAAATAAATAAATAAAATCTTTAAAAAAAAATATCTTGGGTCAAAAATGCCCTGAACACACCTAACCTACAGAATATCACAGCTTAGCCTACCTAGCTCAACTTAAATGTGCTCACTTACATCAGCCTACACTTGGGCAAAACCATCTAACACAAAGCCTGTATTAGAATAGTGTTGAATATCTCCTGTAATCGATCGGATACTGTACTGAAAGTGATATAGATGTAGAATGGTTGTGTCAATCGTTTACCCTCGTAATTGTATGGATGATGGGGAATTGTAGCTCACTGGTACTGCCCAGCATCCTAAGAATGTCATACCACACACTCCTCTCCTGAGAAAGGATCAAAATTAAAACTTCACAGTATGGTGTCTACCAAATGTGTATTGTTTTCAAACCCCTGTAAAGCCAAAACAAAACAAAACAAACACCCCCCCCCCAAAAAAAACCCCAGCCAACCAACCAACCAAACAAAAGTTGAACCATCATTTTAAAATTCAACCATAGGGATGGATCTCTTGATCTCAGGGTTGTGGGTTCGAGCCCCATGTTGGCTATGGAGATTACTAAAAAATAAAAATCTTTTTAAAAAAAATCAACCTTGGGTACCTGGGTGGCTCAGTGGGTTAAAGCCTCTGCCTTCAGCTCAGGTCATGATCCCAGGGTCCTGGGATCGAGCCCCGCATCAGACTCTCTGCTCAGCAGGGAGCCTGCTTCCTCCTCTCTCTCTGCCTGCCTCTCTGCCTACTTGTGATCTTTGTCTGTCAAATAAATAAATAAAATCTTTAAAAAAAAATTCAACCTTAGGTTTTTTTATTTCTTTAAACGTAATCTTTCTATGCCTTTGCTCTTACCTGGATTTATTCACCTTTTTGACTTGTGAGTTTTTATTTTCTCTTAATTTCATTTCTGCTTTCATAAGAAATATTAAAACTATTCATCCGCTCAGCTACATGCCAAATAATGAGACTGGGCCACTTTCTTACACTATACACAAGAAATAAACTCAAAATGAATTAAAGACCTAAATGTGTCACCTGAAACCATAAAACTCCTAGAGGAAAACACAGGCAGTAATTGCTCTGACATCAGCCTTAGCAACATTTTTCTAGCTAAGTCTCCTCAGGAGAGGGAAACAAAAGCAAAAATGAACTATTAGGACTACACCAAAATAAAAAGGCTTTGCACAAAGCAAAGGAAACCATCAACAGAACAAAAAGGCAAATGACTGACTGGGAGAAGATATTTGCAAATAATTTATCCAAAAAGGGGTTAGTATCTAAAATACATAAGTCAATCGGAGAAAGACAACTATCATATGATCTCCCTGATATGAGGAAGTGGAGATGCAACATGGGGAACTAGAGGGGTAGAAAAAGAAGAAAAGAAACAAGATGGGATCGGGAGGGAGACAAACCATAAGTGACTCTTAATCTCACAAAACAAACTGAGGGTTGCTGGGGGGAGGGGGTTGGGAAAGCGGGGCGGGGTAATGGACATTGGGGAGGGTATGTGCTATGGTTAGTGCTGTGAAGTGTGTAAACCTGGCGATTCACAGACATGTACCCCTGGGGATAAAAATATGATTATAAAAAATATAAATTAAAAAATAAAATACATAAAGAGTGTATGCAACACAATACAAAAACCAAACAAACCACAATTTGATTAAAAAATGGGCGGAGGACCTGAACAGATATTTTTCCAAAGAAGATATATAGATGGCCAACAGACCCATGAAAAGATGCTCAAAATCACTAATCAGGGAAACACAAATCAAAACCACAACAAGCTATCACCTCTTTGTCAGAATGCCTAGTATCAAAAAGATAAGAAATGACAAGTACTGTCAAAAACATGGAAAAAAGGGAATTCTCATGCAACGTTGGTAGGATGTAAATTGGTGCAACCATTGTGGAAAACAGTATAGAGACTCCTCAAAAAATTAAAAATAGAAATACCATATGATCCAGGGACACCTGAGTGGCATCTGTCTTTGGCTCAGGTCGTGATCCCAGTGTCCTAGGATCCAGTCCCACATTGGGCTCCTTCTGCTCTTCCTTTCCTTCTGCCCCTTCCCCTGCTGTTCTCTCTCTCACTATCTCCCAAATAAATAAAATCTTTAGAGGAGGAGGAGGAGGAGGAGGAGGAGGAAGGAAGGAAGGAAGGAAGGAAGGAAGGAAGGAAGGAAGGAAGACGGACCATATAATCCAGTAACTCCACTATTGGGTATTTACCCGAAGAAAATGAAAACACAAATTCAAAAAGACATATGTTCCCTTATGTTTACTGCAGCATTATTTACAATACCCAAGATAGGAAGCAACCTAAGCATCCATCAAGAGATGAATGAATAAAGATATGGTATGTATACACATACAAACACATACACACATATACACACACCACACACACACACATATCAGTAAGCAGTATAAAAGAATGAGACCTTGCCATTTGCGACAATAGAACCATAGACGGACCTCGAGGATATTATTATAAGTAAATTAAGTCATTAAGAAAAACCAATACCATGATTTCACTTATATGTGGAATCTAAAAAGCAAAATAAACAAACAAGAAAAACAGGCTCTTAAAAAACAGACAACAAACTAGTGGTTGCTAGAGGGGAGGTGGGTGGAGGGATGAGCAAAACAGATAAAGGGGATTAAGAGGTACACATTTCCAATTATAAAGTAAGTCAGGGAGATAAAAGGTACAGCATAGGGAATACAGTCAATAACATTTTAATAACACTGTGTGGTGACTACAGCTATTATGGTGAGCACTGTGTAATGCATAGAATTGCTGAATCACTGTTGTATACCAGAAACTGATATAGCATTGTATACCAATTTATTTCAATAATAAAACAAACTAAAAATAAAATTAAAAAGGATCAGTCCTCTTAACATGTTCTAATAAAAAGTTGTGTTGTTGCAGTTCTAATTCATGCAGAGCTAGGGTTCTGCCCTTTTTAGACAACTATGATCTAATCTGACTATCTCAGCATGTGTTTTAAATCCTTACCAAAATTTGGGATGAGTTTCTTCTCTGTGAAATTTGTTAAGCAATAAGATGGAAATTTCAGGACATCAATCAAAGATCTCTGTGCACTCTTTTCGAAGGCAACATTATGCAATATTCAGATATTACATCCCAGTTTCCAACCTCCTGCCACAATGGGATACCTTCACCCACACTAAACTAGAAACTCACCTGGTACCAAGGGTTAGACACCCAAGTTCTGTGGACACGACAGAGCAAGGGTTCTCACTCCCTTTGCTCATCTGTCCGGAGAGAAATAAATGGTCTCCGGTAAATCCAGGCATAACTCCTGAATATCATTTGAGGCAAGTTCCAATGGGCAGTCTCTGTATGCTAATTAAACATTAAAAGAGCAAGCAAGCACAACTTCTAGAGACAGATTTCTCAAAGGAATCTAGCAAATGTTATGTATTCTCTTCCCTGGCTGTAATAAATACCATTTATTTCCCTGAAGAACAGCATACTGTTAAATGACCTAAAATTAAAACATCATAATTTGATGATCCCTTTCCTGTTTCATCATGGTAAGTATAGAGGGATGCAGTCATTGGATAAATACTTCCTAAAACATTAGAGTGAATACTTTGACCACTGGGTAACGGGATTAATTAGGACTCTTCAGGTTGCTCTTGACAAAAATCTACCTCCAGTCAGGCTTAGTGAGAAGGGGCATTATTACCTAACCAGTAAACATGGGGATTCAAAATGACAGCTGGACCCACCACTCACATAGCATCACCAGAGCTCACCTCTCTCCCTCTCTCAACTTCCGGTCATGAGCCAGCTTTCTTCATCCAAGAAGCTCTCATGATGCAGCATGAAAGGCAGCTGCCCATAGACCCACATTCAAATCTTCCCAGCTGAGCAACCATGATAGGAGAAAGAAATTTTCCTCCCCTGACATCCACGCGTCTTTCCCAGGAAGGGATCGCTGGGCCATGTGCCCATCCCTAAACCAATCACTTAGCCTGAGGCACAAGGTCCCGTGTTCACAACCCATACAACAGAAAGACAGGGCACCAGCCTGGAAAGGTTTACAGCCCAACAGCTTGCTGGGTGGAATAAGGGGGGACTGATTGCCTGAGAGGGAGAGCCTTGGCAGATAGGTTGCTACTCGAGTCAGGCATTTCAAAGTGACAAATCTCATTTTTTTTCCCCACACAACCAAAAAAAAGTCTATAAAAATACCATATGATCTTACGTATACGTGGAATCTTAAAAAAAGAAAAAAAACACGCTTATAAATACAGAGCACCAACTGGTGGCTGCCAGAGGTGGGTGGTGGAAAGTAGGCAAATGGTGAAGGCGGTCGAAAGGTACCAACTTACACTTGTAAGTCTTGGGGATGTAATGTGCAGCATGGCGACTCAGTTAATGTGTACTGTGTTGCATATTCGAAAGTTTCTAAGAGAGCAGATCTTAAAAGTTCTCAGCACAGGGGCACCTGGGTGGCTCAGTGGGTTAAGCCTCTGCCTTCGGCTCAGGTCATGATCTCAGGGTCCTGGGATCGAGCCCCGCATCGGGCTCTCTGCTCAGCAGGGAGCCTGCTCCCAACCCCCGCCTGCCTCTCTGACTACTTGTGATCTCTCTCTCTGTCTCAAATAATAGAATTTTTTTTAAAAAGTTCTCAGCGTAATAATTTGTAACTATGTATGCGGATGTGTTCACTTACTGCAGTGATCAATTCATAGTTTACACAAATTATCAAATCATTACACTGTACACTGGTGCTAATATAATGTTGTATGTCAAATATAACCTCAATTTTGAAAATGAATTCAAGAAAAGAAAGAAATGCCACTTCTCTGGTACTACTCCAGACATCAGGGGTGGGGCCCAGAAATCCATAGGGAAACCCTACAGGGGATTCCAACCCACATCAAAGTTTGAGCACCACTGGCCTAGCTGACATTTCCACATTCCCACTCAAGTGAACAGATTTTTTTTTTTTTTGGCCTTAGGTAGTTAAGAAATAATACTTGCCAGCCGGGATTGCAAAGTATTTCCATAAAAGGCTAAATAGTAAACATCTTGGGCTTTGTGGGCCAAGAGGCAAAATCAAGGTTATATAAACATGTAATCCCTTAAAACACAACCATTTAAATATGTAAAAACCATTCCTGGGTGGTGGGCTGTACAAAATTGGGCGATGGGCCACGTTTGTTAACCCCTGATTAGTAGTTGAGGGGTAGATAGGCTTATTTTAAAAAGAAGGAGAAAAGAGCAGGGGTGGGGCAGGGGGAGAAAGAGAGAAGATATATTTCTACATGCAGAAAAAACATTCACTTTCAGTGGAAAAGACATGGACTCCCGTTTAAACAGTCTGCACCATTTCTCAGTGAAAGATGAATTCATCAACCGAGAAACCAGCCCCGTAGTGGCAAATGACACAATCACTGCCATCACCCTCGGCACTTCAGACCCCTTCCTGTCAACGCTCTCATTCTCAGGGTCAGAAAGCCACTGAATGTCTGCCCCTGAGAAGTCCAGACACCAAAGTGAGATGGAAAACATTAATAATGTGCATATGGAAGGAGAGAGGTTGGGTGAATTTTGTGGCTCTATTAACCCACTTACCCTCAAGGGGCTCTTTTAAGATCTCACAGCGTGATTGAGGCCTGGGACAGAACCAATGCATGTGGACTAAGAAAATCCACCCTCCATTGGAAATGACACAGAAAGGTCATCGACCTGATTTTGCTCAATTACAGATACAGAAAACCACCAGGGACCACTCCTCATAGATACCCACATGGATAGCCAACCCTACTTTTCCATCCATCTCTCTAGCCACTCCTTTTCGGTATCTACTGCTGGCTCCTCTTCCTCTTCCCACCAAAATATATCCTGACGTTGCTCATGTTTTGTTTTAGGTCTTCTTCCCTTCTCATCTATAGCCTCTCTTTGGGTGGTCCATTCCCATTCAATTACCATCTCTAGTCCACAACTCTAGCATACACCAGTCCAGAGCTACTGAGCTTTAAAGTGCTGCATCTCACTGCCTACTCAACAGTTACATGTGGTTGTCTCTGTGTCCAAAAATTAACTCCATCTTCCTACCCCTCAACCCCAACGTGCCCTTCTTCCAACATGTAGGATTTCAGGAAACGATACCACCATCCAGCCTGTTACTCAAATTCGAAATCTAGGAGTCATCCTTGATACCTCCCTGTCCTTCAACATCTCCTTTCACATTTAAACAATCACAAAATCCTATTTTACTTCCTCACTGTCTCAAAACTCTCCACTTCTCTGCCTCCTAGTCCAAACTACCTTCATTCTGTCCTTAAATACTACTGTAGCCACCTAGCCACCCTAGGTCCATTCTTGGCCCTTGGCCCCAAGGGCCACCACCCTTGGACCCATTGGTGGCCCCCTCCACCAATCCATTTAAATCCAAATATAACCAATCTCTGCCTTTAAATTTTTTTCAAATGCTATAAAGACCAGTGTCTCAAGGGGATGTGTTGGGACTAACTGCACCAAGTCCTGGAGTGGATCTTGTTAAAATGTTGCCTCTTGAGTTACGTCAAACCCAAAGAATCCAAGTCTCCAGGGATAGGCCCAAGGCACTAATTTTTAATCCCAAACCCTTTCTTGTGTTTACAGAACCTTCACAATCTGACCTCCTGAAATTCCAGGCAAGGTTAGGGCATCTGATTCATGATTCCGTCCCCAAGTGCCCCGTACCCCTCCAGGAGAAGCACTCGTGGCACTGGTTAGGATGTATTCAATGTAGTATTCCCTGCCAGGAGCTAAGGCCCAGGAGCTAAGGCACTATGCCTGCCATTTACCCCTCCTGCCCAGGACAATGGGGCATAACATCTGTTTAATATTCATCACCAGACAGAACCAAAGAGAATATAGATTTTCTTCACAGCATGGTTGGTTAAACATGACTGAAAATGTCTTCATTTGTTGATAAAGTGTACAGACCAAGAAAAGAAAGGGCTCAGATAACAATGATTGGACTAATTAATTAGTGGCCTGAAGGAGAAAGTTTAATCTTCAAAATCAAAGTAATTATTTAGAGGTTGATAACAAGCTCTCCTCCAGTCTCCAGCGAGATCAAATGAACAGAAATAAGCTTTGGACTGCATTCAGAGCATTTCTGATCATACGTACTATATGAGTAAATACAAATCTTTAAAAAAAAAAAAAAAGGTTGAATTTTCTCTGGCATAAGAAAGAGACCTCTCCCCTCCATCCCACTTTTCCTTGAGCAATTTCCTTTAGAAAACTTGCAATCACTTTCTTTCTCTGCACTTTTGAAGTGTATGTAGATCTTTTCAAAAAGCTAAATAAGCCTCCTGACAGTTTTACAACCCAAGAATGTCTTTCTCAAGGACCTAGCAGCCATCTCTTTAAAATGCAAACATAGGGACGCCTGGGTGGCTCAGTTGGTTAAGCGGCTGCCTTTGGCTCAGGTCATGATCCCAGCATCCTGGGATCGAGTCCCCGCATCGGGCTCCTTGCTCGGCGGGGAGCCTGCTTCTCCCTCTGCCTCTGCCTGCCACTCTGTCTGCCTGTGCTCGCTCTCTCTCTCTCTCCCTCTCTGACAAATTAAAAAAAAAAAATTAAAATGCAAACATAAAGGAAGATAGCATCTGTATCTCAGCCTTCATGAGCATTTAACTTGGACATATGGCCCCAAATTCTAACTACCTACCTTTCATAGAGATTTGAGGAGACTTCACAAACACAGATGGTCAGCCCAATTACCCAGTGAATTCAGGATGAGCCATGTGTGACAAATGGTGCTCTCATGGCCTCTGACCCAAGGACTAGTTACCATTTATCTGGAGCACATGGAGGTGAGAGGTTCTATGTGCCTGGCTATACGCAAGGGTGAGATTCCTCTGACTTTTCTCTTTACCTGATTGTCTGGGATGCACATGTTGGTTGTATTCTTATACGATAATACAACTGTTCCTCCATCTTTGCGGAGAGGTTTTCTGGGTTGGCAGGAGGTTTTGTTTTCAATTTTATTTCCCTAACAGTACCAACCACAAGCCAGACTGACCAAATGAAGGTGGTGAACTCGTCACTAAAAACTCATTTACCAGCAGTACAGGCAAGCTGAAAGCCGCTGAGCGTTTCATCAGGGCCCGTATCATTGGAGGGCCCTGCACAGCTGGGTCGGGAGTAGGGAGTACCCTGCCCTGAAAATACAGTCTTTCCTCTTGTGGGTTACTTCTGCCCACTGCACTCCTGTCTCCACGGACTCCTCCATGTAAAACAAAAACAAAAAATCAAAAGCAAAAACAAAACCAAAAAAACTGGCATATTTGGCATATTAGCAAGGGAAAGCTCAGGCAGGACACGCTCATACCCAGACCCACAGAGGGGCGAGTGTGGAGCCCAAGGAAATTAGCGAAGGCAAATTTATAAACATAAGTAAGGAAGTGGTTGGGATAAAAAGAATGAGATGTCCCATAGGGAGTGAAACTGGCAAAAACTTCCCATTAGATGAACTCTCCACTTGATTGCACATTGAAAGAGGAAAGGATAAAATGTTGGCAACTGATCCAACCATGGAAAGGAGGACGACAAGCAGAAAAGATGCTTAGCCTAAGTTCATGATGAGAAGGTGAGCACTATTGAAACTAACCTTTGTAAGTTTTTTTTACAGTGAAATAAAACTTTACTTTCCAGTGTTTCTAGTATTTTGTTACAGTGTACCATAAGTATTAGTTTTACCATTTTTCACTTCCTAATACATTAATCACCAACAGTAAGAGCTGCTTAAAATGTTCAGTGTTTTCACAAACAATTTTAAAGTTCACAGAACATCTGTAATCTTTCCTGCTAATGTTGATGATTGCTTGGCCTGGTTTTCACTTGTGTGGTCTTGCACTACTGTGAAAAGCAAGGACTGCCTATATCCCTATTCCTCATTAAGCAAGTTGCTAATACAAGTGCCTGAAACAGTGTCTGTCACCCAGCAAATGCTCAATAAATGTCACCTATTATTTCAAAGATATTACTGTTTTTCAGCTTTTTTTTTTTTTTAGATTTTTTTAATTTATTTGACACACAGAGAGAGATCACAAGGAGGCAGAGAGGCAGGCAGAGAGAGAGAGAGCAGGAAGCAGGCTCCCTGCTGAGCAGAGAACCCGATGTGATGCGGGACTCGATCCCAGGACCCTGAGATCATGACCTGAGCTGAAGGCAGCGGCTTAACCCACTGAGCCACCCAGGCGCCCCTGTTTTTCAGCTTTAATGCAAAAGTTGTTTTTAATGTCTCTCCTTGCTGCTCCTGTTTCTCTCCTCCTACTCTCTCTTGAAACCATTCCCATCAGGCTTTTGTCCACATGCACCGCCCCCCACCACAACTGCTCTTCTCAAAGTCACCAATCATTTTGGAATAGCTAAATCCAATGGTAGCTGTAAATCTTACTTAATGGACTGGACAGCAACATTTAATTCAATTAATCACCTTGATTTCTAAACACCTCCAAAGACCTTGGTTTCTAAACACCACACTCTCCTTGCTGGTTTCCTCCTGCCCTATAAACGGATCCTTTTCAATCTCCTTTACAGTAACCAATCCAAATGTTAGAGATCCAAAGGTTCTCAACTGCCTCTCTCCCCCTCTCTCCTCTCCCACAGCATTGTATTCACACACATATATACCCCATATCAAAGCCATGAGCATATTCTGTCAACCTAGTACCTTCTAGTCATTAGAAGTCCCCATTTTAGAGATAAGAAAACTGAGCCACAGAAAAAGTTATGTACTTTTTCCAAGGTCACACAAATGATCTGGGACAGAACTAGGATCTGTGCCTGGATAGGCTAACTTTAGAGGTTTAAAGTGGCAAATTCCCTCAATTCCGGCCAAGATTAAAAAAAAAAAAAACAAAAAACAAAAAACTTAGGTGTAATTTCAAGAATACTTTGATAAAGACAAAAAATATTCAATTTCTAAGTTTCTTCCAAATAGACAACAAGGTACACCTAATATAAAACATAACACTATAAACCAAAACAGTTTTGTTTTTTTTTTAGGTTGTTTGAGAGAGAGCGCACATATCTACAAGCTGGTGGGGGAGAGGCAGACTCCCTGCTGAGTGTAGAGCCCCAGGAGGGAGGGCTTGATCTCAAGACCCTGGGATCACCACCCCAGCCAAAATCAAGTCACACGCTTAACTGAGCCACCCAGGTGTCCCCCAAAACAAAACTTCAACAGTTCATAAGAAAATTTCCCAC
>PISX010035997.1:0-12408 GCA_004024625.1 Mellivora capensis | reverse complement strand
TGTCATCTCTGGGTATTTAGGACCCTGCTTGAGGCTGTGATCCATCTGGGTTCTAACCCAGACTGGTCAGCATGTGCTGAATTGTTTCTAAAATATTTTAAATACAATCCTTTCACACATTTTTTTCTAAAGGATTTCTTTGGAGTTCTAACCCTGGGAGATTTCTTAAGTACTATTGATAATCTTTAAGAATCTTTGAGGAGATGCTTTAAAGTCCAAATAAGAACACATTTCTTCCTCTCATTAATATTATGTGATCTTTGAGGCAAATGATTACTGTTGATATTATCAGTTAATCAGAAAGCACTGTGGTAGCATTTCAGGCTTTATTTCAGGTCTTTGTGGCAAAGTGAAACTTAATGAACTTTCAGGACGTTATATATTGAGCCTTTGATACTTGTGAGAGAAAAAAATGAAAGAAATCTTGTTCTGAGGTTTCTGATGGTGTGAAAAATTAAACACGTCCTCTTGTTTATTAGAGCCTGAAAAACCTGTATTCAACTAAGAACACAAGAAAAAGATAATAAAAGCTTTTTCCTGTGGGGAACAGAGTTGATACATACTGTTACTTTTCATATACAATACCTTACTTGTTCATAATAGTTTGCCTTGTTCCCTCAACCTTCTCTGGTGATTTGTGTCCCTGTTCTGTAACTCTCCACGCTTCCCATTTGTGGAAATTACCTCGCTGTTCCTGCCTCTATTCCTCTGCGGATTCCTCCAGTGCTCGGGACAGTGCTGGGCGTTGGAAGCAATCCTGGAATGAGAGAGGAGGAGGGGTGGGTAGAGGAGGAACACTCATAGGGCAATAATTTCCACCAAACAGAGAAAGTGTTTCTGCTTGCAGCAGTCTCCTCCAGTGGGTCCAAAACTCTTTTCTGGCAGAGGACCTAGGAGCACCTGCCTCTTCTGTGCAATAGGGCCAGGAGCTAGAAAGCTGTGGAGGATTGATGGGGTCCCAGGGCAGGTGGCAGTGTGGGGGCTCTCCCACCACCTCCACCACTGCTCCCTCCTTCCCCTTAGATGATTGCGCCCCAGCTTTCATAATGTAATCAGATGCTCTAGGACAAGAGGTTTCTACAGTCAATTACCTTTCAAAAATGTAATAGGCAATAGTCACCTCTTACAGATTCATTATGCATTGTTCCTTATTAAAAACTCTGAAAGAAATCCTACAGGAAAGAAATCTGGCTAGGTTCAGTAACCCAGCATTTCCTAAGTTTTATTGGAACACAGACTATTTTTATTTCAAGAACTACTTCCATCTCAACAGATGAAATGCTGCACGAAACTTTGAGCAGGCAAAATTGCATCCTGGCACTTTTATTTGGGTAATTTTAGGCAAGTTATAGAACATTAGCCCTTCGGAGTCTCAGTTTCTTTGTTTATAAAATGGGATAATGGTGTTTTCCTCTGGGCTTATTGTGAGAATTAGATGAAATACCTGAGATATTACACCTAGGCACAGGGCTAGAATTTAGTGACTACTCCATAAACATGAATTACTTACCATACCCTCAGACCCCCTCACATCCTGTGTGTTTTCTCATCCCTCCTGTAAGCTAACTCTACAGGACTTTTTTTTTAAACTAGAATTTAAGGGAGAAAGAGTACCTGCCTTATCTATCTATCTATCTATCTATCTATTATCTTCACACCCAGCACCGGGCTTGAACTCACAACCCTCAGACTACTGACTGAGCCACCCAGGTGTAGCAAAAAGAGTACCTTATTAAAACCCACGAGTCACTGTCTTTCTGCTTCTTTCTCTGCACAGCTGGGAAAAAACTCTTGGAGGCCTGTTTTTTTTCTAACCAGTTTGCACAAACGATGATGTCTCTTCCATTTACTTTTATCTATGGATTTGGTGAACATTATCAAGCATCCATTAAGTATGGCATAAATTTTGTGAAATATGGCATGTTTTCCAGAGATCAGTTGTCAGTGGTAATGTGTGAATATAGATTCTTAATGCCAGGAATCTGTTTATTGAAACAAAAATAGACCATGAATAATAATGATTTCTATAAGGTGCTACAAATTTACTCTCAGATACCATTTGGTTTATACTTAACTAGTTATAAAGGCAAGTTTGAAATTTTATATCTACTCAGGTTTTCATCAGTTTGTCTTCTAACCTCATAATATATATATATATATTTTTATTTTGGCATGTCCTTAACTGCTCTTGGATCTCATTGAGATAGAATAATAAGCCATAAAAAATAATATTTCTTTTTGCTATTGTAGGTATTTTAGCAATCTCTATGGAGTTCATCCTTTTTGCATGTGCATAGAGAATGATTTTAATGCTCATGGTGTTCTCTTGAATTCCAATGCCCCAGGTAATATGATTGTCTGGTTAAATTATAAAGAAGCAAATGCACAATTTAAACGCTAGTTTTGTCTTTTCTCCCTTAAAAAATACCTTATTAATTAAACAAAACAGAGTAAGAGAGATTGTCTACAATTTAATATTTTGTTTCAAAATAGAAAACTTTTTTAGGGAAACATATCCAGTCATTCTAGCATCTTGCAAAATACTGTTAAGACACAAAGTACTAAAGACACATAACTCCAGAAATCAGAAGCGCTTTGAACAAGCAACGTGAGCAATTTCATGGTAATAATAGTATCCCTGGGTCTGCCATATCATTTCAGCAATGTAAACATTGCCAGGGCCTCCTGTCTCCCTTAAATTAGCCCAGAAGTATTTGAGATGTATTACCTCTGCAGCATCTTCCCTTAATTGTGTGCTTGGGGTTCCAGCTGTCTTTCTCTTTTGTGTGGTGTAAATGCAGTATATGACTAACCTGATGAACTCCTCAGAAAAGGAACCTCAGAGCACACAGAACTGGGAAAGCCTGGCAGAGCCTCAGACGCTCTCAGAGCCACCCAAAGTGCCTAACACAATCAGAAAACTGGCCTAAGGAGCATCTAACTGGTGAGAACATTAAAATAGTGATCTCTACCTCTTACTTGGTGTGTACCTATTCTGTCGTTTGCTTTGTTCTCCCCGGAAGCCTCTCTGAGACAGGTGCAGTCCTGCAGTTCCCGCTCAAGTTTTCATTGTCCTGGGGTGGAGGGAAGAGAGGACAGAATGTGGGAGCAAGGAGCATCGCTGTGAATCACCAGTCCCTTAACCTTTCAAGTTTATGGCTAGTTGTTTTTACATTTAGGCCCAGGCCTCTGATTGGATTGCAGTTTTCTTAAATAAGGGTGATAAACCCTCTATTATTATTATTATTCTAATCAAAGTGCTGTGCTTGACCCTTTGAAGAAAGCAAAGCCTTGGAATAATTTAGCTAGAATTTCCTTGAAGTACGATTAAACCTTGCATAAATGTTCTAGACTTCTAGCTTGAGGTTTTTTTTGTTTGTTTGTTTTGTTTTTCCCTCTTGTCACAGCCAAATATCTCAGTTCCATTACGTCTGGCCTGCCATGCCCTATGGTCCCTGACAGTCTAAAATTATTCAACTCCCAGCCACTTGGTTCAGCAGGTCTTTTAGAACTCGGTTTTGAGGGGTCCCTGCTCGGAGGAGAGCCTCCTGATAAGATGGAACTCACGAAAAATTATATAGTAGTGACCCTGGTTAGTCATTCGTACTCTCCCTTCTTTTTGTGCCTCTTCTAGGTCTTTCCTTTCTAGATTGAGGTGCGGGTACTCCAGCTCTGTCCCTCTCCCCTACATCTCTTGGGCATAAAGTACAGATTGTACCTGCGACACACTGTCAATTTGTTGCTTATCCCTCCTTCAAACAATCTCTTTTGTCTAGGGTGAACTAGTAAATACCAGAATCCACAGGGATGTTTGCAGTTCCAAAGAGGATGCTCGGTAACTTAAACATATACCCATCTAACAAAATAATTGTAGGTTTATACTAGGTGGATGGGTAGGGTGGAATAGATACATTTTGGGCCGGAGTAGGGCTTCAGCAGAGCTGTTTAAATAATAATCATCTGTACACCTTTTGTTACGACTGATGAATCTGACCAGCGGGCAATTCAAAAACATAATGACAAAAGGCTTTGCTGTGATAATCAGGTGAAGAGAAAAAGGACCTTTCCTACCAGGAGTCCTGTCAGTTCTCTTTGAGGCAGGGGGCGGGGGCAAGCTGGCAACAAGGCCTCTAGCATATCTTCTGGCTTCCACAGAACCTATGCATCTCTTCACTTTCCTCAAGTCTCCAGAAGCTTCCACATGGGGTTTAGAAAAGATAGGATTGAGAATGCAGATAAGAAGGGATTGAGGAGAGCGGACCTGAAGCTGAAAGGGATAGCCACCCTGCTGTCTCCGGCCGCTTTCTTATCTCAGGGCCTCCTAATTCCAGTTGATACCTACAGCAAGGGCCTGGGGGATTGGAGCGGTGACCCCACCCACTAGTGCCTCTGCCTAGAACAGATGTAGTCTGACTCTAAAAGCCATTGAAACAGGGAGGCCTGAGTGGCTTGGTGGGTTGAGCCTCTGCCTGCAGCTCAGGTCATGATCCCTGGGTCCTGGGATCGAGCCCTGTGTTGGGCTTTCTTGTTTAGGTGGGAAGCTGCTTCTCCCTCTGCCTCTACCTGCTGCTGCCCCTGCTTGTGCTCTCTTTCTGGTCTGTCAAATGAATAAATTAAAAAAAAAATCTTTGGGGCGCCTGGGTGGCTCATTCCTTAAGCATCCTTAAGGATCTGCCTTCAGCTCAGGTCATGATCTCAGGGTTCTGGGATCGAGCCCCACATCGGGCTCCCTGGGAGCCTGCTTCCCCCTCTCCCTCTGCCTGTCTCACTGCTTACTTGTGATCTCTCTCTGTCACATAAGTAAATAAATAAAATCTCTTAAAAAAATAAAAGCTGTTGAAATAGCTAGCAAAGGTGGTGAGGAAAGTCACACAGAATTGATGCGCATTGACCTGGGCTCTTGGTCAGTCCCTCACTTTCCTGAAGAACTGACTCAAAGCTGATAGCCTCACTTTTTTCCTTCATCTTATTTTCATCCTGTGGTTGAGTATACAAACTTCCCTTAGCCCACTTAGTATTTTGGGTACAAAGATGGCCTGGTCATATGCATTGAATAGCTGGGATTCTGACTAACAAGACCTGTACCAGGTGGCCTGGGTTCGAGTCCCATTGGCCACCGTTGCTCTCTGTGACCTCAGGTAGGGTACTTCACCTTTCCATGCCTCTCGTTGTCCTCATCTGTAACATGGAGAAAATGATTGAATTTGATAGGGTTGCTCGAGAATGAAGTGTGTAACATAAAATGCATGTAACTCACCCATGAGGGGCTGATAAATCCCATAAACGGGCCCCTCTCTGCAGCTTGATTTCCACTCCCTAAGCTTTGGAACAGTATTTCCTGGTTCTCTTCTAATCCCTCTGGCTTCTTTTCCCTAATCTCTTGGCAAATGGTCTCCTCCCCCTCAGAGATCTGCACTGTTTTCAAAAAGGACAGTTGCCCAGCAATGTCATCACCCTCCGAGCGTACGCTGACTGATGCGCGCATGTCCCTGTCTCCGGTCCGGAGCTCTTCCCAGAACTCCAGCACATTTCTTTTTGTCCTCCTGCAAATGTAACACTTCAGGTCCCACAAGCATCATGACATATTCTATTATGGAATTAATGCCCTTTTTCTAAACTTCTTACCCAAACTAGGTCTCCCTGTTATTATCTTCTGAGTTAATGGAATCATCAAGAACCCAACCATCAGAACAAGAAATTTAAAACTTATCTTCTCGATCCTTCATTCTCAATAGCCTGTGGCTTGAATCTGTCCTGTTATTTTGTCTCCAGCACTCTTGCTTTAATAAGCTTCATCTTTCCTCCTTGGACTGTTACAGTAGCTGAGGAATTGGCTTTACTACAAACATTCTTCACACTTTTGCCACGAGGATACTTTTAAAATGCAAATCTCATCTTTCACTCCTTAAACATCTAACTTGTCTAAAGCAGCATTGTCAAGTAGAAACATAACATAAGACACATATGTAATAGAAAAAAAAATTAGTAGCCAATTAAAAACCAAAGGCAGGTGAAATTCATTTCAGTTATTTTTAATTTTGCCGAATATATCCAAAACATTACCACTTCAAAAAATAATAATGACGTATTTAAAAGATTTTTTCATACCAATTCCTTGAAATCTGGCATGCATTATTTTATTGTTACAGCACATCTGTCTTTGGGCTAGCCACATTTGAAGAGCTCACAATCACATGTGGCTGGTGGCTCCCATTCTGGTCTGCACTGGATTAAAGATAAAACAACCAAATTAATATGCATGGCTTGTCAAGGCCCCTGATTATCTGCTTCTGTGCTACACCTATCTACAGCATCATTCCCACTGGTTTCTTTACAAACTCTGTACTCCAGTTCTACTGAAAAATTCCAAGACTTACAATGTTCTCAGCATCCATTTGTAACAAACTAACGTGAGTTCACTTCTTGGGATGTTACAGGTGGAGACTACACCAGGTGGACTCGTCACACAAGGGAAACTATTTCTAGCCAATGAGGAGATCACAAGGAATAACTTCAAAAGCCGTGACTCCCTGAGCAGGGGTGATTAGATTCTTTTTATTTAGGATGAATATTCGGAAAGGGGAACATTGTCATCTCATGTAAAGGCTGGCATAAGGTTGTGCAGGAACTTGGAAAACATGCCTGTGCATGCATTCTGTGCAATGTTCATGAAGCCTGTGCTCCTCCTGTAGTGGAGAGCTACAGTGGTCACCGGCAGACCAGGGGAAGGGGCTGTGGCCATGCTCCTGGAGCTGGTATAAGGTACGTGAGGGTTTGGGGGGCATTATCTCAGGGAAGGAGTGGAGGTTTGCTTACTTTTGAAACAGCACTGGGTTTTACTGGATATTTATTGTCTCTGATCCAGTTTGGCTATTTCCTGGCCTGGCAGAGACTATTAGTGTTTGCATTCCTTTTGTTCCCTGAAAATCTTTAACTAGTGCGGTTTTTGGATATCTTTGTAATTCTGACACCTCCTAGAAGTTCTGCAAGAAGTGTGCTGTCGCAAGCAGGGCACAGATCATGGAAAATAGCTGGGGACCTACAATGACTTCTCTTGGGTCATGGAAGCTATGTCTATCTTTCTTTTCCTGGGGACCCCTAACCCTTTCTGCTCATACATTCTTTCCCTTTGCTTGGGAGAGCACCCCATTTCATCTACCCTGAGATCTGCCTTATTTTTACATCACCTTCTCTGAACTCTACTTCTCTTCTACTACTGCTGAAGACCCATATGCCCAGTGTGCTTGCACATGTCCAGGTTCACACATGGAATGAATGGCAGCTTTCCTTTTCTGGCGCCCAGCTAGCCAATCAGCCACAGGTCCTCTCTCCAATCTTGGGAAATAAGGTATTGTGGAATTTATTCTTGCTTGGCATCAGGAAGAGGCATATTTGAATCAAATTTTTATTTTATTGCTTTCACTCATGTTCTGAGCAAACTATTTTTTTAAATTTTGGCTATAATTTGCAAACCTGCTTTTTTCTAACATAAACATTCAAAGCCCCATGAAATTATAATATTTATAGCTCTTACATATTTCTTTTATGATGCTAAAATCTCAACAACATTGATCTTGAGAAAAGGAGATTCTGGAATTTTAATGAATTAATTCAGTTATCATTCTTTAATTAGTTTTTCTTTGTTCTTTAGCTATAAATACAAATGACTTACAACAAGTTTTGAGAATACTGGCCAGGACATTTTGAAGTCTGCATTTATGTTATGAAAAGAACATCTACATTTCTAAATAAGCATTCCCTTTCTAAGTATTCTGGATTGTTTACAGTGAGGTCCAAGAATATTTTTCTGAATATGTTTATTTTTAATTTCACATGTACTGTGGAAATTTGTCTTCCATGTAACAGTATCTAATGATGCAGAAGTATATCTCCAAATCCTCCTGCCCTTATCAGAAACAACCACTTCTAGCAGTTTTCCAAATCCTCCAGAAGTTTACTATAAATCTATACACATACATTTCTATTTTCCTTTTCTGTGTAAATGAGATCATATTAGAACTTCTTTTGTGGCTTGAATTTTTAATTTACTGCTGTGTTGGAGCTCTTTCCGTGTAAGTACATATAAATCCACATCATTTTTTCTTGTTTTATTTTAATTTTAAACTTTTTCTTTAAATTCCATTAGTTAGCATATACTGTAATGTTAGTTTCAGGTGTACAATATAGTGATTCAACACTTCCATATAAATCTGTACCATTTTTAAGACTTTTTTTTTCTTTTAAAAAGGAATATTAGATTCACAACAAAATTGAGAGGAAGGAACAGAGATTTTGCATATGTCCTCTGTCCCCACATAGGCAGAGCTACCCCCATTAACAACATCACTCACTCCAATGGTACATTTGTTACCAACAATGAACCCACAGTGACATACTGTAAACATCCAAAGCCATTAGTTTACCTTAGGGTTCACTTTTGGTGTTTCACATCCTATGAATCTGGACAAATGTCTATTGACACATATCTATCATTGCAATGTCATACAGAGGAGTTTTGTTGCCTAAAAATCCTCTGTGTTCTGCCTGTTCATCCACCCCTTGACTATCAGCAACCATTGATTTTTTTTTTTTTAAATTTCTGTCGCCATCATTTTGCCTTTTCCAGAATGCCATATATTTGGAATCATAAAGTATGTATGTAGCCTTTTTTAGATTCATTTCTTTCACTTAGTAATATGTATTTAGGTTCTTCGTGTCTTTTCGTGGCTTGGTAGTTTCTTTCTTTTTCGCCCTGAATAATATGGCATTATCTGAATGTACTAGAGTTTATCCATTCACTATCGAAAGGCATCTTGGGTGTTTCCAGGTTTTGGCAGTTATGAATAAAACTGCTATAAACATCCATGTGTAGATTTTCATGTGGACATAGTTTTCAACTCCATAGGGTAAAATACCAAGGAGTACCACTGCTGGATCACATGGTAAGAATATGTCTCGTTTTGTGAAAAACTGCCGAACCCAGAGTGTCTGCACCGTTTTGCATTTCCACCACAGTGAATGAGAATTTCTGTTGTTCCACATCCTTGCTAGCATTTGGTGCTGTCGGTATTCCAGATTTTGACCATTCCAATAGGTGTGTATGTTATCTTGTTGTTTTAATTGGCATTTCCCTGATATATGATTGGAACATCATTTCAGATGCTTATTTACCATCTGTGTATTTTCTTTGGTGAGGTGTCTGTTAAGGTCTTTGGATCATTTTTTAAACTAGATTGTTTATGTTCTTATTGTTAAATTTGAAGAATTCCTTGTGTATTTTGAGTAACAGTCCTTTATTAGCTGTGTCTTTTTCAAGTATTTCTTCCAGTCTGTGGATTGTCTCCTAATTCTCTTGGCATTGTCTTTCATAGAGCAGAATTTTTTAATTTTAATGAAGTCCAGCTTATCAGTTTTTGCAAATCTCTCTTTTGTAGATTGTCTTTGGTGTTGTATTTGTCATACTTTTTTTCAAATTGGTATATAATTGACATGTAAGATTATATTAGTTTCAGGTATATAACACAATGATTTCATATTTGTATATATTGCAAAATGGTCATGACATTAAAATCTAGTTAACACCCATTGCCATACAGTTACAAATATTTTTCTTGTGATGAGAGCTTTTAAGATCTACTCACTAAGCAACTTTCAAATATATAATTTAGTATTTTTAACTATAGAGCTATGCTGTATATTATATCCTCATTTGTCATTCTTTTTAAGACCTGTATTGATTGACAGTTAATGGATTTCAGCATTTCATTATCACAAAGAATGCAGCAGAAAACATCCTTGTTCAAATGTCTCTAGGCATGTGTATGTTCCATAGGATACATTCCTACAGGTGAAATGAATGAGTTAAGAATATGTCAATTTAAAATTTTGTTAGATATTGCTAATTCCACCCCCCCCAAAGACTACCAATTTCCATTTGCATCTAGAGTATAAAGAATAGAAACAAGACTTAAAAACACTGCAATTTGTTGGTGACAAGAGCACTGGGTCAGGCATTGGAAGAACTGGCTCCTGTTCCCTTTTCTGATGCTCTAATTAGCTCTGTGACATGGCATGAATCACTTAAACTTCCTGTGTCACTGGGTCCTTTAACAAGCTCCCTCACAAAACTGCCAGTGGATACAGTTTCTCGGCTTGGCTTTCAAGCATGTAGCAGAATTAAACACACTTACTGTGCACTTTATGAAGACTGTTTTTCTAAATCAATGGGCTAAATCTTCCACTTGCCTAAATTCCTTTAGAATGGAGCCAAACTCAGAGAGAAGCTAAGACCTCCAGGACCCACTCAGATTCTCAGAAGCCAGCATTGCATTTGGGGTTTCCTGCCTGAATGCAGCTTTGGCTCAGACCCCTGCTTTTGGCTGAATATCTGAGGCTGGGAGTGATTCCAGGCAGACTGCAGACACTCAATTAGAAAGAGAGGAGCAGGGCCAGGTGTGCAACAAATCCCCTTGACAAGCATTCTGGGGGAAAAAATGCTGTGTTGCCAGACTAACCTGTTTCTTAGTATTCACATGTGAAGATTTTCCATAATAAAAGAGTTTTATTTCTCACACTTGTGCCAGAACAGGATTCAGTCAGTGACTCTAGTTAACATTGTGTTTTACCAACATTAATAAATACTATTATTTATTACTATTATTATTATTTATTACTAGTATTATTATATACTATTATTATTATCACTGTAAATGTTTGTTTGGTTTAAACACAATGCTACTGGAAGGTGGCGGAGATGAAATCGATGGCTCAGGTGAACCTAATTCCAGGTTTTGCTAGAAGAGTGGGAAAGTGATTAGAGGATCAGCTATGTCTATTTTCTTTCTTCCTTTCAAATATTTATTTCAAAGGAGAAACAAAATGAAAGGATATTCAAGCCAGAATTCTGACTCCATAGAGATTGCCGAGTGATGCCAGTCTGTGGTGTTTTCTAGGCCATTGGCTCTGTTGCTATCCATTGGATTTCCCGGTTTTGAAAAAGAGCAACACAAGGTGGGGCATTTGGGGAAACTCCCAAAGATTCTGATGTAATTGATCCAGGCTTGTCATCAGGATTTTTCAAAGTTTCTTTCGATGATTCTAATGCACAGCTCGGAGAGCCAGAGTTCTAGTCTTGTGCTACGCAGTATGGTAGTCACAAGCTCTATGTGCCACTGAACACTTGAAACATGCTGGGATCGACTGGAAACATGCTCAGAGACTTCGACAAAAAAGGTTAAGTAATATTAATGGTTAACGTATTATTGATATCCTTTAATATTACATATCACACATTAATTTAATATATTAATAAGAGTGTTATTGGCATTATATTAATAATTAACATGTTCATAAAATACTATTTTAGGAATCACATGTTAAAATAATATTTTGGATATATTGAGTTAAATAAAATATATTACTAAAATTAACTTTACCTGTTTCACTTGCCTTTTTAGAATGTGGCACTAGAAAATATAAAATTACATATGTAGCTCATATTTGATAAGATAGAATCAGCCACTTTGGAGACATAATTGCCAACCTAATGTCGTCTGTCACTTCTTTATTTCCCTGCCAAGGTAAGTGTATCAGAACTTTTCTCTGCTTTCTAAAATAAGTTTAAAACTGCAAAAGAGAATACTGTTCTCAAAGAAGTCACTCCTATGCCTAAAGCTTGCAATGAAATCACTGACTTCCTCAGTGAATGTAATGAGTGTGGAGAGAAATTCACTGATCTCTCCAAAGAGAAAAAAAAATCATATGACTTTGAATCCTAGAGCATTAGACGGTCTCTCTTTCATAAAGTTTTTATTCCAAGGGAGAATTTGAGAAGCATACTAGCCTAATATTGAACCAATCTGCTAGGATTTTTAAACACCATATTTCTTAGTAGTCAGTCCTATTTCTTAGCAATGGAAAAGCCAAAAGGCAAAATTTCCTAAGAACAGATTTACAGGGATATAGGATGTATTCAAAAAAATGTATCTGCCAAGGAAATCTGTGAATGAAATCTACTTTTTGTTAGATAATGAGTACATTACTTTAAAAGTTGAAATTTGAAATTTTAATGATTTTTATCTTAATCACTTTAAGGTTTTGCTAACCTGTTCTTTCTGTTATGTTCTGAGAAGATATATATGAAAAAAGGTGTAAGTTCTCGGTCCACGACATTCATTTTTTGCTGTGCTCCCTCTTCCTTCAAAATCTCTTTAACTGGGAATTGAGGAAAGGCACAAATCACATAGTTCAGGGAGAGCATTTACCTTATTATCTTTGATACTAATTTTATTGTTTTAAAAATTGCCTAGCATTATAAAAGCAAACTATAGTTCACAATTGTGTATAGACTTGAAGGATCACAAAATATCTGAATTTTGTGACAAGAAGGAAAAATTCTTTTTTTTTTTT
>PISX010035996.1:0-12412 GCA_004024625.1 Mellivora capensis | reverse complement strand
GTATAGACATTTTAACAATGTTTATTCTTCCGATCCAAGAACATGGAATGGTCTTCCATCTTTTTATGTCTTCTTCAATTTCTTTCATGAGTGTTCTGTAGTTCCTCGAGTACAGATCCTTTACCTCTTTGGTTAGGTTTATTCCCAGGTATCTTATGGTTCTTGGTGCTATAGTAAATGGAATTGATTCTCTAATTTCTCTTTCTGTATTTTCATTGTTAGTGTATATAGTTTAAAGGGTAAAATCAATGCCTCCTAGATTACTTATTAAAGCAGTTGGGTGGACGTAGCTAATATCTAACTGAAAGGGGAATTTTTGAGGAAGGATCCAGTATTTTGGAGAACTAGATTCCAAAGAGCTCTTTTTACAGGACATGTAAATTTTACCATGTTAAGATTCCTAAATGTCAGCTATACGAAAACATTATGAATGAAGTTGTATAAGTGAGTGTGACCTTCTGGTGCAAGTTTAGGGGAGGAAATATGGATTAGGGAGTCATCAGCCTGTAGCCATTTAAAGGGATGAGTGTATCTGTGAAAATAAGCAAGTAAGAAGAGAAGGGAAGTCAGGATAGAACTTTAAAAATGCTCATATGTTTAGAGATTGAGCAGAGGAAAAAACAACAATAACAAAGAATACTGAAAGGAAACTGAGTCCAAGAAACAAAACAAAACAACATACACAACAAGGTGTCTTAGATACCAACAGAGGTCATGACTGACGAGAGGTAAAAATATAAAACAAGTCCATCAGAAGCACTTTTTACTAACCTTGTGCATGAAACAAAAGAAGTAGGATAGACAATGAAATGTTTTAATTGTTCCCCTAATATTATTCCTGAAGAAGCAAAACTATATGATCTAGCAGTTCCACTTTTGGGTGTATGCTTGAAACAATTGAATGCAGAGTCTTGAGGAGGTATTCATATACCATGTTCATAGCAGCACTAATCACAACTAAAATGTGGAGGCAATCCAAGTGTCTATTGATAGACAAATGTATATGTGATATATACACACAATGGAATATTACTCAATTTTAAAAAGAGGGAAATTCTTACATATCTCAACATAGATGAGACTTGAGGACATTATGCTAAGTGAAATAAACCAATCACAAAAAGATAAATACTGTATGACTCCTCTTATATGAGGTACTTGGATAGTCAAAATCATAGAGACAGAAAGAGTGGTGCTTGCCAGGGGCTGAGGGTAGAGGAAAATGAGGAGTCACTTAATGGGTACAAAGTTTTCTTTGTGGTAGATAAAAAGGATTCTGGAAATGGATGGTGGTGATGGTTACACAACAATATGAATGCATATAGTATCACTGAACTGTATACTTAAAATTGGTTGATATAATAAATTTTATGTTGTTTATTTTACAATAAAAAATTGAAAAATAATTAAAGATTAAGGGGAGAAAATATTTAAAGGCTATTAATAGTGTCTGGAAACTATCCAGCAGAATTCCGTTCAGAAAGAAAACAGAGACTGGCATATGGTCACTCAATAAAATTTGTTGAAAAAGTGAAATTACATCTTCAAGGAGACAGAATTGATAAACTAAGAGACCCTGGTAGAGTGCACAATGTAATTACACCCTAAAAGCTCTTTTTTTATGAGCCTGGGGGTTTTTCTCTGTTGACTGGGTTCACAAAGCAGGTGATTTGGAGGCATGATGTTTATAGAGTGGAGATAGTCTGAAATGCATGAAACATTATTTTATGGCCCCCTTTCCTTGGGTGAATATTCAGAAGTAAGTCCTCCTTATAATCTGAGTATGTTAGTGCAAAAGTAATAGAGCATTGAATAAAAACTAAAACTTTAGCTTTTTTCCTTTCCTGGAAGATATTCAAAACAATGAAAATTATATGCTCAATGACATGGCTTAATATGAGAACTGTTGACTTTTTGGGTCACATCTTCGAATAACAGAAATAGAAAATTAGAATGATATTAAAAATAAGTTTATACATGATGAGATTCAGCAATCCTTGTATTCTGAAAAGACTGATCCAGTCTAAATTTATCAATGTGGCCATTGTTGATCCTGATGTAGTGAAAATTATGTGTAGAATCCATACTTTCAGATAATTGTTTTAAATATTTATATTATGAATAAAATTTTTAAAAATATGAAAAAATCTTTGAAATTATGCTATTTCAAATGTTTAAATTAGGTGAGATATGATTTATCTCAAGTAATGTAAACAAAGAAGATAAGAAGAGGGAGAAACCAGACCTGAAAGCCACTAAATTAATGAATACCTGTTTTTGTAGAACATGGTTCAGGGAGGAGGTAGAAATGATTTTTTTTTTAAAGATTTTGTTTATTTATTTGACAGACAGAGATCACAAGTAGGCAGAGAGGCAGGCAGAGAGAGAGAGGAGGAAGCAGGCTCCCTGCTGAGCAGAGAGCCCGATGCGGGGCTCTATCCCAGGACCCTGGGATCACGACCTGAGCCGAAGGCAGCGGCTTTAACCCACTGAGCCACCCAGGCGCCCCTAGAAATAATTTTTTATTTGTAGATATTAAACAGTTTAAAAAAATTTTTCTGATTATGTGTGTATTCCAACCAATTTCTAATATTTTATACTGAAAGGAATAGCTGAAATAATAAAATGTGAATTAAATTCAAAATATGATTTTTGAATATACATTTTTGAACAAGTTCTTGATTATAACCTAAGAATAAAAAATGGAATGCTTGAGAAGAAAAGAAAGCAAGCTGCTGGCTAGCTACACAATGAGGAATAATTTGTTAAGCATGTGTGAAACATTAAAACATGTAGAACTTAGTGGTCCACAAAATACTCACAAAAAGGAATGGCATATCCATGAGAAATGCTAGATTGCTCTCATCAAATTCTAAGCCTGAACAGAATTTTGATAAAGGATTGTAACATTCCTGAAATCTCCAGAATATACGTGATACATAAAAGACAAAAAGATTTTTAGAATGCACTTACTAATTGTCATTTTTTTCCTTCCTTCCTGTTGGTATTGTGATATATTTCTCTCTAGCTTTCACTTCCCATGCTATTTTTTTTACTTAAAAAAATATATTTTTTATATATTTATATATTTTATATATTTATATATATAAATATTATAAATATAAATATAAATATAATATATATTTTATATATTATATATATTTATATATTATATATATAAATATTATAACTGCAATATAGCATAACTGCTATATTGCAGTTATAATCATACTACATATAATAGGTTTTATATTGCTGTTTAAAATTAACATGGTTCAAAGTACTTTTCATGCAATGTTATAATCTTCATAGCTGCCCTTTTCAGTAACTATATACTATTTTAAAAGGTATATCTAATCATCAAGTGTATCATGATTAATGAATATTCAGGTTTATTTATTTCACTATCATAAATATTGCAGAGATGAATGTATACAGAGAGTTCACTATTTGGGGTTTTAGTAATGACATATTTCTAGAATTAGTACTGTTTGATCTAAATATTAAAATACACAGCTGCATATACAAATAATTTGATAAGTGGGAATATGGTATCATTATTGTTTAAATTGGCATGTATGGAGTTGCTAGTGAATGTTAATAATTTGTGTCATGTTTACTAATTGTAATTCTTTTTTTGTAAATTATCTGATATATTCTTTGTTCATTTAATTATGTGCTCTTGATTGTCTTATAAATTTATTTGGGTGATTTATGTATTAAAAGCAACCCTACTGCTATATTTGCTGTAAATATTTGCACTAGTCTATAATATGCCTTTTACTCCCTTTTTTCTAACAAATAAAATGTAAAGAATATGTTTTATAATATAAAATCTTTTACTCTTTTTCTTTGCAATTTCTTCCATTGTTTTTAAGCTTAGCAAGTCCTCTATCTAACGGGTTTTATAAATATTCTATCTTTGTTATTTTCTCATATTTGTTATTTTCTTATAGTTTGATTATCTGCATATGTTTATAGCTATATAAGTGATTTAATTTGTGGTTTAATTTGTTTTGGTATTTGAAGTAAGGTGAAGTCCAAATTTATTTTTTTCTTTAATGCTCCTGGTCAGTTATCCTCATATTTACTAAAAAAAATTTCCCCACTCTACTGTTCCTTTTCCTTTTATTAAGAAAAAAAAATGATAGGGTTTATATCTGGATTATTTTTGATCTGCCTATATATATGTATATATAGTTAATCCAAGCCATACTGCTTTAATTATAGCTTAATGAAGTATTTTAACATCTGGTAGAGCTAGTGACATAACATTGCTATTTTTTATAAAGTATCTTTGATACTTTGCCCCTTAGTTTTCTTAAATGAGTATTAAAGTCAATTTTCAGGTTTCAAAAGCTTCATTACTATTTTTATTGATAATACAATGAACTTCATTGTTACTATTAGAAGACTGATATTTTTAGGAATTTGATTTTTACCTTTCCCATTATGGAGTATGTTGTATCTCTTTACATTATCTTTTAAGCATATACAAAATGTGTTCAATTTTCTTTTTATAAGCCACATACACTTATGTTGCCAAAATTATTCTAGTGTTAGTAGTGTGTTGTAGAGTGGATAGAACTTATTTGGAGTTTCTTCTATCACTTACTAGAATAATTTCTTTTTTTTGCCACTTAACTAGAAAAATGAAATCTGGTTTTGTTTTTTTTTCAGTTGGTTCTTATAGACTTTCTGATTATACAATAAGGTCATATAAGTAGTTATGTTTTTTTCTTCATTATCAAGATTTATAACCCTCATTTCTACCTGCAATGACGGGTGCTATTGGCACAATAATAATTAAAGGCAGTGATTAAAGATATCTCCAGTTTTTATCCCACTTTTTATAAATTATCTTTAGTATTTCATGAAATAGATATTTTTACTTAGGATATATTATTTTCTGCCTATTTGTAGTATTGGTGGGGCATGTAATCATTCATCCAATCTCTTTTTGTTTTGTTTTTCCTAATCAGTATAAACAAGCTATATTATGTAGCCTAATCTTAAGATTTGAAAGCAGAAGGTCCTGCTTCTCTCTCTGAAGGCAGGTTTCTGGGTTAGTTACAGTTTGATCAGGTACCAGGCGTATGTGGAATATAAGATTTGTCATAGAGTTGAAGCAGCTGTGAGAGCTAACAAAGAACCCTCCGCATTAAAGGCAGTGTCTGAAGCTGTTGTTGGTCCACAGGGTTGAGAGTGGAGAACAAAAGCAGGATGTGGAGCAAGGGGAAGCAGAGATAACCTGGAACCTCTGAGTACAAATTGGGACCTACATCTGTTTCTCTTAACCTCCCACTTCGATGATGTGGGTGGCCCGCAAGGAAAGTGAGTGTCCTTTGTCCCAAGGCACACATGGCTGGCCAGGACTCCGAGAAGCCAAAGGATGAAATGTGGGAGCTGGAAGAGCCGCAAAGTAAAGCAGCCAGTCAGCAGCTCCCTGTGTCAGACACAGGGGCACCTGGTGCCCTGTACCAACCTCTGAGCCCAGGGGCTGCTGCTTCACTTTCGTCTTCCAAATATCATGCAAGCTACTCCACTGGCCATATCTAACCTGGAACCATACAGGGGAGGAAATTCTGGGAAATGTAGCCCTAGTTCGCTAAGTCAAAACAATACAAAATACAGCAATACAAAAGCATTCACTTACCTATAAAACAGGACTAATAATATGCATCTAGCTTGGTGTCATGAATGGTAGAGCTAAATCATGTAAAGTATATGAATATAATATATGCTCAGTTAGTGATATCCATTACTAATACGGATCATACCAATAGACATCCTAATACTGAGTGTATGTGTCTTGCTGCTTTCGTTTACTTTTACCAGTGAACCATACACTCTTCCTGCTACCTTCCTTTAAAATTTGATTTACTTAATGTCAACTCACACCAGCTACATTATTTCTTATGTAACTTCCCAACACTGGGTCAATTCTTATACCTGTTTCTCCCTCTGACATAATGATATTTTCATTTTGATAGGAAAAGGGTAAATACTGCAGGGCTATTATGTGGATAAAATTAAACACTGATATGACTACTTTACAAACTGAAAATTCATGTTAACCATCATTTCATTAGTTTGGCTTTAGAATCATAATGATATGACAGGTGTGTATCTTTTCACATTTCACAAATAATCCGGAAGCAAATAAGAGTAGTCACAATTTGTAGATTGTATTATGGTATTGTTGCCTGGTATTTTCATGCATATAGAATAACAAGAATAATAATAAGCCATTCACTATAGTCCATAATCATAATAACCTTAGGATTAGTGGCTTCATATATTTGCTCATGTATTAATAGTTAACACTTAAAAATTATAAATTTTCTTGGTTAACCAAGAACTGATATCAACTGATAGTCAATAGTGAAATTCTCTTCAATTTCCTTAAAATGTGTCTTGAGAACATTTAGGCCTACAAAACTTTATTTATTTAATTTATTTTTTTTTCACAACTTTGCTTTAAAAAAGAAACTAAAGTCTGATCAGTGCTTCCTTAGTTCTTTCTTCTATCCTGTTGATGGCATTCTCTCTGTTATAGTATTTATCTTCAGTATTACTTCTTCTATGTAACAATACCTATCACATTGCGTAATATCAAGTTAATACTTTGATCATTGAGTTTAATTTGTGAATGCTTAATAATTTTACAGAGTCATGTTAACTAATAAATAAAGGGGACAAATAAAGTTTAATTTTTTGTATTTTGTAGGGGTAAGGACTTTAAAGTCTTAAAGTCTGGCACTTTAAATAATTAATAGTGTTGTTGATAGCACTTCTCAAAGTCACTGTGATTTTCACAAAAAGAAACGAAGAGGACAGTATTTTCCAGGGAGAAAATAATTCTTTTTGAGGGATTTAAGAGCTTATATTTATGTGGCCTGATGATTTTTACCGGGGGCAGATCCAGGTTTTGTGGGACCAGAAATATATACAACCAGGGTGGAAGATTCTTTAAGGAAGGAGCACAAAATTATGAAGATAGAATTGTTAGGAATAAAAAGATTTCCTTGGATGAGGCCATTTAATTGACTGACCCTGCAACTTAATCTTTAATAACTTCACATAAAATCTGCCTCTGGTCTAGGGAAATACTGGATGACTTTTTCATTACAGTTAAATGTTTTGAAATAAAATTAAGAGCATTTTGGTAATACTTCAAGAGTTTGGATCTAATTGTGTATTATAAAATGACTCACTTTTTTATTCTGAGAACTGTACAAAATAATAGGTAGTGGCTTCATAGTTTATTTCATCTTTGAATGCTGATAAGTATTTAATGACAACGGGGGATAGCGAAAGCTATCCGTTTAAATTTGTCAGCAATATTGATTTGGTACCTACTATGTGAGGGGCAGAAATCATGGCATAAAACATCTATTGAGGTCTTTCTTCGCAACAATTTTATGCTAAGAACAACATAACTCCTGACTCGTAAGGGCACTTTGGAAAGGGTAAATGAAGTGGTAGCACAAGGTTTACTTTAACAACTAAAAAAATGTGTCATATGTATTAATGTCAACAACTGGAATTTTACCTCATTAGGCAATTTCTGGATCTAAGGCTCTGATTATTATTCTAAGCAGAAAAAATATGCTAATTATTCACTGAATGTGGAAGGAAAAAAGGTGTAAAATCTCCTGTTAGCCGTGTGACCATGTACTAATTGCATGTCATGTGTCAAAATAATGCAGCTCACTGTGCCTAAAGCAATTAGACACACAGAACTCCATTAATGAAGTACTGTCTGTCACTAAAAGTGTTTTCTGTGCTATAGTTGAAGATTAAAATATTAACTTCTCAAATATTTATGATAGTTACTGACAGCATTTCAAAATGTTGCTTTTAACAAAAGCTTTCTATTAAGAATTAGTTTTTAATTTGGATTTTATATTCAAAGAAGTTATTAACATATGGGAGTAAGATGGGATTTCTTAGGTTCTGAAGAGGGTTTGTTATAAAAGATAGACTACTTTTAGAAAACTTTACCAAGTCTTTGACCCTTAATTTTTTCCTCAGAAAGGGGCTTTCTGAGGGTATTACCAAAACATCTTTTTCCTCATTTACATATTCATTTGACAATGACATGCAAATGTAGGTTTCACATATGTTATCTTTTTCTGTTATTCAAATTAATCAGCTCTGAACTCACTGCAACAAGTCAGGCCCTACTGGTCAAATATCATCTACATATTGTTTGGTGATTTGAGAAGTATCCAGAAAGAATGCCAGTAACCTAAAAGATTATCAATTCTAGCTTATCTAGTAATAGTAGCACACTGCTACTTCTATACCAAATCCATTTATTGAGTGATTACTGAGTACCGAGCAGTATGCTTGGCATACGATATTTTAGCCTTACATGCCGTATTTGTTCCTTTACTCTTTGTAACCATCCAATTTTGATCTAATTACCATTATGACTAACTGGCTTTACCATGGTCTACACCTGAGGTTTTACAGTTTGAAAGTTTTTGGTTAAAACAACAATATTCTTTAATTTTTTTATACATTTTAGTACTATTTCTTTCAGTACATTCTGCTTCTTCATCAACTTTTATGAATGCAAAAAAATGTGTTCTCTGTTGGTCGAAAGATCTTGATCTCAATCTTTCTAGGATCAGTTATTTTCAGAAATCTGCTTAGATTCTTCCCAGAGAAGAATAATTCTGCATATTAATTCAGGTAAAAACAATTGAATGTTATTAAACTTTAGCTGTACTAATTAAGATAGTATATCCACTGATTTTGAAAAGTTCATTTTGCCATTTCCAAGGTGTCTTCTGGTTTTAGAAGAAGTCCAATGTTTTGTTTTTTTTTAATTTTTATTTTTTATAAACAAATTTTTATCCCCAGGGGTACATGTCTGTGAATCGCCAGGTTTACACACTTCACAGCACTAACCATAGCACATACCCTCCCCAATGTCCATTACCCCACCCACCTTTCCTGACCCCCTCCCCCCAGCAACCCTCAGAAGTCCAATGTTTTTTAATCATACCTTAGAAAATCTAGTGCAAAACAGCCTATCCTGAATTAGTACTCCAAATTTCTTACTCCAGCTTAATATATGCTGAAATTCAGCCCAGTGTTAAATTATAAATCTTCACTCAGGTGGCTGTAAATATTAATTTTTTGTTTGTTTTCACATTCAAAGCTCAAGGATCACTCACAGTTTTTATAATAAATGATATGTTTTTTCCTTTTCCCCTCTGACCACTCCTCTTTATGTAAGAAAAGGACAGCCTGGGGGTGCCTGGGTGGCTCGGTTTGTAAGTGTCTGCCTTCGGCTCAGGTCATGATCCCAGGGTCCTGGGATGGAGCTCTGCATCAGGCTCTCTCCTCGGTGGGAAGCCTGCCTCTCCCTCTCCCACTACCCCTGCTTGTGTTCTCTCTCTATGTCTCTTTCTCTGTCAAATAAATAAATAAAATCCTAAAATTTAAAAAAAAAAATTAAAAAAAAAAAAGGAAAGAACAGCCTGGTTACCTAGAAATTTTCATTAGTAATGCAAACTCGGAGTAGAACCTTTGTAGCCACATTAGTAATTTTTCTGACTGGTAGGAAAACTATCTGCAGTCTTAGCTGACAGAGTACTTATTCATTAACACCCTGAGTGTGATGATCTCTAGATACTCTACTACTGTGGGGTAGTCTACTATTGAATATTAACAAGTGATTATTTGGTTGGAGGCTCACATAGATTTCTGGAAGGATAGGTAAAGTTTCAGTATTTATAACAAGGATACTGTTAGTTCATATCTGTACCTGAATTTGAAAGACAATTATTTCAAATCTTTAGCACGTGGGTATTGGACATTTAGGGGAGAAAAATTCAATTTGTCTTCACATTGTGTGAATCATTGAATAGAAAATAGATTATTCAAGTAGCTAAAACAATAATTTGCTCAGTTTTGCAATTAAACCCTTTGGCCATCTCGGAAGCTGTTCTCAGAAAGGATGATGTAAGATAAATATGTTGGAGGGATTAGATTCCTTAGTAGATTTTGGTCATTTTTCCTTTGTCCAAGTTGTTGGTGATTTAAAAATACTTTACTGTTTAAAGTAAAAACATTAATTTCTTTCTATTTTCCATTCAGATAATTATATAAGCATTTTAATTTTGATAAGTCCTGTTTCATAAAGTTAGTTTAGTTGACTCTAGTAGCATGCATGCTCCATAAATATAATAATTTTTTTTTCTGTTTTGATTAATACTGGTACTTGGTATTATTTAATTCCTGGTACATAGAGTGGTATCTAGTACTAGTAGGTGTTTAATAATTATTTCTGAAATGAATGGGTAAATGTTTTATATTCTTGCCTATCTTTATTCATTTTATTTTTATTATATTAATATGTTTCAGCACATAGAGAAGATTTATATGTTATGCAAATGTTATTAATAAAGCATAATGATACAGTGAACATTCATAAACCTAACACTCAGCCCAAAAGATAGGAATTACCAATAATTTGCTTCTACCTATATGTTTTTCCCTTGTCTTATCCCTATGATTCTTTCCTCAGAGACAACACTATCCTAAATTTTGTGTTTGTGCTTTTTCTAATATGGGGTTCTGTCATAAATATTGAATATTTTAGAATATCTTGTTTAGTTTTACTGTTTTGGGGGGCTATAAAATGGCATTATACTATATGTTATCTTCTTAGACTTGCTTTTTTTTTTACTCATTATGCTTTCAAGATTTATTGCTACTGCTACATGTGTATCTTCCACATGCTGCTATATAACAATCAATTGTGTGTCTATATTAGCTTGATGAAAAATTTTTATTTTTACCAGTTTTTTACTCTTCTGTAGAATGCTGTTATCAACATTCATGTATGTCTCCTGATGCATATGCATAAAACTTTATCAAAGCTATTACCTCAGAAATGGAATTCCTGAGTTGTAGGATATTCATTGGATCAGCTTTGAAAGAAAGTGTCTATTTTTGCACAGTGATTTGGGCATTTAAATTAGCAGCTTGCCCTCCAAGTGGCAGTGTATGAGAATTCCCACTGCTCTATATCTTCACTGATACTGTAATGCATTCTCAATTTTTGTTAGCTTTGACATTTTTGTTTGTTTTCTTTTCTGTTTTTGTTATTTATTGCTTTGGAATAGAAGAAATCTTGGAGATCACTTATGCCACTTGTGAGTCAGAGATGTCTCAAATAGTATGACTTTCCAGACTTTAGTTGTTTAGGTCCCTTAGTCAGCTTCAATTTAGCCATATTGCCAGAACCTGAATATCCTTCATTCATTTGCAATTTGAAAAGTTATTCAAAAGTTGCTACATATAAGTTCAATATACAAAAGTCAATTATAGTTTCATATGCAAGCAATAACACATTAGAAAAGTGTACTCTTTTTTTTTATTTTAATTTTTTTAAATTTATTTATTTGTCAGAGAGAGAGGGAGAGAGAGTGAGCAAGCACAGGCAGACAGAGTGGCAGGCAGAGGCAGAGGGAGAAGCAGGCTCCCTGCCGAGCAAGGAGCCCTATGTGGGACTCGATCCCAGGACGCTGGGATCATGACCTGAGCCGAAGGCAGCCGCTTAGCCAACTGAGCCACCCAGGCGTCCCAGAAAAGTGTACTCTTGAATCAATGCCATTTAAATGATTAAAAATATAATCTATCTAAAAATAAGTCTAAAAAGGAATGTGGCAAAACTATTAGGGAGAAAACTATATAACACCTAACAGATAAAAATGGGGATTTATACTATGCTCCTTAATAGAATATTCAATATTCATAAAAAAATCAATTCTCCCAAAACTGACCCATTAATTCAAAGCAATCTCATTTCACATCCTAATAAGATTATTTACTGATCTAAATACCAAACTCATTCTAAAACTCATATGGAAGAATAAAAGGCTAACAGTTGCTAAGGCATTTTGAAGAAGAAGCATCAGACAAGAATTGTCCTAGTAAATGTCAAAAATTATATGGAGCTTTGGGGCACCTGGATGGCTCAGTTGGTTAAGCACCAGACTCTTGGTTTCAGCTCAGGTCATGATCTCAGGGTCTTGGGATCCAGCCCCATGTCAGTCTCCATGCTCAGTGGTGAATCTGCTTGAGATTCTTTTTCCCTATCCTCCTGCCCCTCACCCTACTCTTTCTTTCTCTCTTTCTCTAATAAATCAACCTTTAAAAATTTTTTTCTATACAGAAAAAAATAATATATTTGATGACATTAAAATAAAGAATTTTAGGGACATACAAAATAAAAACTCTTATACACAAACATAAATGCAAGAATATTCAAAGCAACATTGATTAAAATAAGCAAAATTAAAACCCAAGAAGCAATAGCCAAATGTCTTTCAAAAATAAAATAGTATATTAAAAATGAAACACTATACAGCAGTTTGAGTGAACTAGT
>PISX010035995.1:0-12406 GCA_004024625.1 Mellivora capensis | reverse complement strand
TTATTTGCTCCAGCTCTTTGAAAAATACCAGTGGAATTTTGATGGGAATGGCGTTAAAAGTATAGATTGCTCTAGGTAGTATAGACATTTTAACAATGTTTATTCTTCCGATCCAAGAACATGGAATGGTCTTCCATCTTTTTACGTCTTCTTCGATTTCTTTCATGAGTGTTCTGTAGTTCCTTGAGTACAGATCCTTTACCTCTTTGGTTAGATTTATTCCCAGGTATCTTATGGTTCTTGGTGCTATAGTAAATGGAATCGATTCTCTAATTTCCCTTTCTGTATTTTCATTGTTAGTGTATAAGAAAGCCACTGATTTCTGTAGAAATACTCTATTGAGTTTTTATAAACTTTTTTAGGAGAGACTATTCTACATCAAGTATTACGCTAGAACTTTTTACACCATAGTATTAAATCCTCATAATCACTCTTTTAATAAAATTAATGTTAAATAAAATTAAACTCATTTTGTAATGAAAACAAAGAATTCATGGTAAAGTAAATTGCCCAAACTTTAGATTTCTTTTGTGAGTATTTTTGGATTTGGTATCATGGAGATATATGTGACAGAGACAGAATGCTCCATCTCCAAATCCTTATGCTCCACAATGCTTCCTAGCTTACCATTCAGTTAGGCTGGGGCTTTTTAATGGGGTTCTGACAAATAAAGGATGAATTGAAGTAATGTAAGCCACTTTTAGACCATTCCCTAAAGTTTTCCAGTGTGGTTATCCAGCCCTTTTACTCCCAAGATCCAGAGACCTTAGAAGGCAGGTATTCAAGATGAGAGCTATAAGATGGGAGAGGTCCACCTGCCATAAATTACACATTGTGTGAGCTGGAAATAATATTTATTTTGTCAAATCACTGAAAGTTAGGAGCTCACCTGTTCTGGAACCTAGGGATTTTTTATTTTTTTTAATAGTCGTGGAATTTAAGGTATCAGTATGTGGCATTGGATTAGTGGATGGCCATTAGATGGTAAAGAAACTAATATTGGAGGCTGGAAAATCCTTGATTCATATCATGCACAGGCAAAACATTTGGTAACTTTGCTACCTACAATAATTCGAGACAGACCATGTAGTTACTGTGCTGGCATGTCTAAGGAAAAAGTTTAGAAAACAGTATGTTAATATTATATATTGCTGGGGAACATGGCTGGATCAGTTGGTAGAGCATGTTTCTCCTGATCTTGGGATGGTGAGTTTGAGCCCCACATTTGGTGTAGAAATTACTTAAGTATATATTTAAAAGAAAATTGTGTATTTGGTTCCTAATCTTCCATGAGCACGTGTGTTGAAGGCTACAGTCTGGAGAAGAGATAATTCTTTGTACCCATTTCAAGTGTGGCCAAAGAAGATGATAAACAAGAAAAGTCCCTCCTAGAGGACAGAATCAGGGCTAATAAAGGAACCTCCCTCACCCAGGGTAGTGGACAGGAGAATTTCACAACTCCAGCTGTGTGATTGCTTTGTATCTTTCTTTCTTCTTTTTTCTGAAAAGGAGCATTTATTGTGATGATTCTATCTTCATTCCACCATCGTACATTGGACAGGACAGATAATTAACCTTTCTGAAGTTCACTGTTTCCCAGACCAGGAGAAGCCTCATCCAGATTTGATAGAGACTACTGTGTATCACCCAAAGATTTGGGTGTTAAGTTGAATGCAGTGGATTTAGGGCTGACTCTTGGAGGATTTGGGAGAGCGGTAACTGGTTTCTATGTCTGGAAGGAAGGAGCAAAGGGGTATTTGGAAGCATGAAGCAAACTGAAGCAGAATTGTTGGTACTCAGTCTGCTATGTACCAGCTCCTGTGTATTTCCTTTCCAATTGCGCTACTAGATTGAAGAGATGTGACTGGGTACTGGCCATCAGACATAGGTAGAGTCATTCCACATGATTTTTAAGCTCTCTTTTTCCCTTCCATGATCATGGAGAGATCATGTTCCTGATGGTGTATTGACAAGATGAAGGAGGACTGACTCACACACATTAGATATTGTGTGAACTAGAAATAAACAGTTATGAAATGAAGCCACGGAGATTTTAGGGTTTATTGTAACTGTATCGTAGCTTAGTCTATTCTGATTAATATCCGTTCCTATTCTCTCAGAGAATATTAGGAATGTGGGGAATTTTGAGATACTTCTTAAGTCTAGGGAAAAGGATAGTTTTGGAACATTGCCTAAGCTAATTTGGGATGAAGTCAGGCAGAGTTATTTTTTTTTATTTCACAGAAGAAATTAAATATAAGATGAAATAAAATTTTAGAATTTCATGAGATGACATTTTATAAACACTGAAAATTAAATCCAATGATCTAAGTATTTCCAAACAAGTTTTGGAGAAAATCTATTTTGAGAAAAGTTGCACTCTGCCATTACTTTAAGTATTGGTTTCACCACTATATTTGATCTTTCTTGCTTTCTCAATAGGTTTTCTTGACACTTAAAGTCTTCTTTCCTCTGAGCACAAATTCATCAGGTTTCCCAAGAAAAATCTTTGTGGTGTTCTTTTATCTCCTGGGTCAGAAAAGAGATATACTAAAAAAATAAAAAATTTAAAAAATATATATATATAGAATTGTTTTGAGCAAAAATGAACAATGTAAATTCTTTAAACTGCAAACATCTTTGAAATCTTTGACAATGCCATAGACTGACTGACAATCCCCCCTAAAATTCTGGACATTTTATTATTAAATGATATAAAGCCATTATACCATAGCAGAATTAACACCAGGCATCTGGGGATAATAGATATAATATTAGATATTATATTTGTTTCTTTATCAATCTTTTTGTCATTTCTTGGTTGAAAACTAGAAGGGGGACTACTCCTCAGAATGGTGCCACAGTCCTTGCCCTACAAAGATATCTGGAACAATGATTGTGCATCTGTTGCTACAATCCATATCACCCACGTATTTTGCATTTGGCCTTTCCCAGATGAATAAAAACTGTATCTTTGTCCCTTTCAACCAGTTTGCTAATATAAGCCTCAACACATTCAAAATGGACTCCAAGGCCACTACTCATATTATGATCTTATAGTCAATGTCACACGGACAAGGAATAGCTATGCTAACCTTTGGAATAATTAATGATTTTCTTATTATGAAATTGAAGTGCAGATCAGAAATTGTTTGATCTCTCCCCAGCTGTTGGCTTGACAACTTCTTTCTGATTCTAGTAAGAACAAAAAAAGAAAAGAGCAGAAGAGAGCCTTGTTTTCCTCAAACTCGGATACTTGCTTTGTAATCCTTCTGCTTTCTCTATCAGTGCTCTTACCTTCATATGGATTCCACCTATTCTGGGAATTTAACCCATCTCACATTATAACTCAGAAACAAGTTCCTAATGCAGACCCTATAGGCGGTCTACCAAACCTCCTTTCTTCCTCTCAGAGCCTTTATTTATTTATTTATTTATTTATTTTCAGATTGTCTACCCATCCAAAGCACAGGGTTTCCCCTTTTGTTATCAAGCTTGCTATCTTTATTGCTGATGTTGTCAGGCATTGATTTCCACCCTACACTTACACAAAGCCCTCCGCTCTGGCAGAGAAGTGGCTGTTTTTCATAACCCCTCCCAGGTTCAACAGTTATCCGCCTTCTGGCACCTGCTGATCCCTCTGCATGGGATGATTTCCATCCAGATAGTTCCATTACTTGCTTCCTCATTCTTCTAGGTCTTTGCTGAATTGTCACTTGCTCAATGAGGCCTTCCCTGACCACCTTATTCATTTCCTCGCTCCAACCATGGAATCCCTGATTCTGACACTGTGCATTTTTTTCCCCATTTCTTTTTTTATGGTCTGTTTCCTCCACTTAGATGCAAGCCCCATGGAGGCAATGGTTTTGTCTGGTTATTCGCTGTGATATCTCCAGCATCTAGAATAGTGTCTGGCATATAGTAATATGATTTGTGGAGTAAATGACTAAATTGAGCTGATTTTTGTGATTTTATAATCACATGAGAAACTCCAAAGGCATAACACAACTTTGATGTGTGCTCTGAGAAGTGCGAAGGATCCAGGAAGGCAAGCCTAGTACCAGGCCAAGCCATTTGGGGTCTGAAGCAAAAAAAAAAAAAAAAAATCAGTAATGCCAATCCTGTCTTTATTTAACATTTTGATATTTTATTTACTGTGGATTTTTTTGCAGAGGTTTTAAAAAATATGATATTAAGATATTTTAAATCTGGCTACTGAGTTTGTCATGCTCCCCTAAACTTTGTGCTGGATGCAAGTGCCTCAGTGGCCTCCCTCTAGTCCTGGCCATGTAAAGGGTACACAGGACCCTGGAATTAATCACTGAGTATGTGTTAATTGACAGAGGGCCTGGAAGACCAACTGCATGTCTCTCCAATGTTCTGATCAGACACTGTGTGAAGAAGGGAGACTCTAAGTATACTCTTCTGAGGGGAACTCTAAGCACAGTGCTAGAGGAAGAGATTTTCTTACTAACAACAGGGATTTGTGACAGGCCATTAGTGATGATGATGATGGTATTTAAAGTGCCAGTGTATCTAATGAGGGAATTAGAATATCGGGTCAGAGCCTGAGGCAAAAATGACATTCCATCAAAATTTTCCTTGATACCTTAGAGTTATGCTGGAGACTGAAAACCCACAATTCTGAGCCTACTGCATCTAGTTGTTCTGTCAACATTAGAGCAGATTGGTGTTTCCTCATGTGTGCACCAGAGGAAGTAACTGGCTTACATTTAAAGGACATGGTGTATAACACACACAGACCTCGAAGCTCTCCTTGGGGCAGGATAATGCAGTCATGTGGGAGCTGAGACTGACAGAGGGACCCACAGACTCATAGCTCCCTTCTCAGGCTGGCTCCAGGGTACATACTCACTTAGTGACAGTACAAATTAAATTGATATTTTCTCTCTTTTCCTTGGTCTGTGGAGGACATATGCTGAGGAGAGTCAGCTCAAGTTAAATACAGGATACGATTCTGCTATCTTGAGTTATTTACTATGTGCAAACATTGTGCTTATATGATTTAGTTTCCACAAGAGCTGTCTGATGTAGGTACCCTTATTATGCTCCTTTTATAGATTAAAAATACTGAAGATCAGAACCACTTTTCCTAAGGTCACATAACTATGAAATCTTGGAACTGAAAATCCAAATAGGAATTCAAAATCCTTTCTCTTTACCACTCTATAATATCGTCAACCTTTGCTTTCCAGTCTCTTCAGTCTAAGATATCAGAAGAATTTGACCTTGGCCTCATTTGCTGTCATGCCATGTATCGCTTAATCTTATGTGACTTTTTTCTACATAGAGGATAGAAAGGACACTTGACCTGGAATATGCGTGACTGAAATTCTTCTGGTTCTGCCATTTATAGTTTTAGGCAAGTCCCTTGGTTTCTCAAAGACTGAATTAAGTCAGTTGTAAAACGAGGGTTTTATATTTGATTATCTTTCATGTCACCTATTTAACGTGAACTTTCCATGATTCCATTTCATAATATAATGTACCCACAATAGATGATGACATAATCTAATAATTATTATATTAGTATAATCTAATAATTAGATTAGCTATCACAAAACACCTGACTGGAGAGTACTCATGACAACATTTTAGTGAGCAGTTACTGCTTTAAACTATTGTTCTAAAACCAAGGTAAGAGTTCGGAGTGAGATAGGAAATAATTATAGAAGAAAAAGAATTTTAATGAAAATATTCAGTAAAGATACTTCTTGTGGGCCTATGTGCTCCCAAAGCTGGGAAGACAACATATCAACAAATCATTGCAACAGAGTGCAATCAAGGACAGTAATGGAAATATTTATAAAGATTGAAGTCGTTTGAAGAAAGGAGGGATTAACTCTCTCCTGGGGCAGAGAAAGCCTAGAGAACGTTTTTTCAGGGTAGCCTGTTGAAGAGATTTTGCAATTGAATAAGACTTTTCTAAACTGAGGGAGTGAGGGGCTAGGATGGAGTCCGGAGAGGTAGATGTGAAGGTTATTCCAAGCGGGGCAGGGGGGCGGGCATATGTGCATGGAGGTATGGGCAAGGGGACGTTAGTAGTTTTGTGTTTCTGGATCATAAAATATGAGGCTGTATGAAGTGCAAGATGAGAGTGAAGATGAAAATAGGGTGCTGATCCTGTGTGCCTGCTCTAAGAGTTCAGATTTAGGGGGCACCTGGGTGGCTCAGTTGGTTAAGTGACGGCCTTTGGCTCAGGTTTTAATCCCAGGGTCCTGGGATCGAGTCCCATAGGAGGAGGAATCCTTGCTCATCAGGGAGACTACTTCTCCTTCTACCTCAAGTAAACAAATAAAATCTTAAAAAAAAAAAGTCTGGATTTTTTTCTCTTTGTCTGGACAATGAGGGGACTGCTACTGAGCTAGCTGAATACAGGAGAATGATAATGTGATAGTTGCTTTTTCCGGTTTCCGTGGCACTGTGTCAGGCAAGGACCATTCACTCATAGCACTGTGTCAACCACACTCAAAGTTGTCCTTTTCCCACCAACAGAGGGCCATGGTCCGATACCTCCACTCTCTCGTACCTCAGAGGGAGCTCCTGTTCCCCACCCAGGTATTCTCTGGAAAGCTACAGTTAGCGGATGGCTCAAACCTCATGGCACAGGATCCGACTCTTTGTTACATTTCCACTTCTCTCAGAGAACCCATTGGGTCCTTTTGAAAAGAACCTTGGTTCCTGAGAAAGGTTGGCTGATTCTCTCCTCTCCTGGGGGCATATCCTGATAGGTATGATCTGTTGGGTTGAAGGAAACTAATCAATTAGTTTAACTTAATAAATAAAAATAAACACTTAAAATACATCACTTAAAGATGGAGTGGTGGCTCATGGAACTTAAGGGTAGTCAGGCGTAAGGAAGGACTCTAACAGGGAACTGGAGACTGGACTCACGAGCAGTGTTCTCTCTGTTAATCTCGTCTTTATGTCTTTTTCATTCTTCTGTATTACTTTCTCTTTCTCTATAAACCAGCCTTCTTGGCTGTCCAGTCTGTGTGGAACACTTTAGTTCCCGACTCCATAGCTTGTAGATCAGCCATATTGAAGACTGCATAAGGGCCAACTGCAAATTCCCATAAGAGAGGATTTGACTGAGCTACCTTGGCTCAGGTGTTACTGCTGACCCAATTCACTGTCTCCAGGGCAGGCGTCACCCTCCTAGCATAGCTGTCAGCGTTCTATACCTGTGACTTCAAGAAGCAGATGTGGAGTGTGGGAGGACTATCCCAAAGTAAGGAAAATTAATTGGGAGCTGGGCAGATACCCTGAAAGTATATTCGTATATTCTATAAATACAAACACAATCACACTGACCACACACACACACACATACACACACACTCATGAACAGCCTCCAAATGTTCACAGCATTTAAGAACTAGTTAAATATAATTCTAATTACTTACACTTCTTTAATCAGGGAAAAACACATTATTTTAAGTAAAATTTCATTATTATGGCCTGTTTATTTCTGTCGAGGAAGGAGTTGAATTCCATAACCCCTGGGTTTTTTCCAATGTTACAATTCTTTGATTAAAGGCATGGGGGACTGTCAGGCACGAGGAATGTGAATTTCGATATATCTTGCACTTTCTAGCAGGAATTTAACTAAGCTCAATAGACATTTTTCCACAGCTACACTTACAGAAGATCTTACCTAAATTGACACTCAGCTGCTCATTCACTAGTTATCCTAGATCCAGATAACATTTATTATTTGCAAAGACAAAACTCACCCTGAAATGACAGAAATATTTCTCCATTGACAATATTCAATAGAAAATGCTGTAGGCTTGAGTCGCAAGTCTCACTATGATATTAAAACAAAAACCACTATTAAACACTAAAAGTTAAAATGACAAAAAATTCAGTCTCTCAAGATAACTGCTTTTAAAGTGGCAATATGTGAAAGTCTGGGTCACATACAGGCTTTGACATGTGTGTTAAAAAATCAATATTATTTATACACTTCAAATACTTGGGCATTAACTAGGTAGAGAAGGATCTGTTAAAGGATTCAGATATCTGTCCGTGCCATCCTTCTTATACTTTTAAATAATCTCATCCTTCAGTTACCTTCTTGCTAAAAGAAGACAAGGGGTTAATATACCCACAGGTCCCAAGGTATATATGAATTCCCATGAAAACAGAAAAGAAAGGGAATAGACGATGTGCATTAATGCCATTTCAACCTCCTGCATAATTTAGGGCTCTCTGCAGGCCGATTTAGTTTAGATCAGTGGTCCTTTATACAACTAAATTCACATATTCTTATCTTATAAATCTGCTTATTAATTTTTTTTTGCCAGAAAGCATTCTGCAGGTGATTTCTAGTCTGAGTTCTTCACATCGATGATAATGGTAGACATGTCATCTAAAATTCTTCTGATTTCCTTTAGTCTAACAAACCATTTCTTCCCATTGCCTATTTAGAAGCCCTCTAGCACGAGGGGCAAAGCAGAATTTTTAAATGGACAGAACAAAATCTTCATCCTATATTTATTTCCATTAGTAAGAAAAAAATATGCAAATCTTCTGCCGGAGTGCAGCTGAGGGATGCACAGGCAGTTGATGAAAAGACATTCATTTGAAACACAATTTCTCTGCAGTTGTTGCATCCTCCTCCCTATCCTCTTCCCTAACTGTCTGGACCAGGTGGGGGAGAGGTTACTGAGCTATGAACGCACTCCCCATATTGGATAGCAGCTAATGTACTGTGTATTCAAATGAGACTGTTTAAAGCAGAGCTGACTTGAACACAGATGCAAATCGTGGTGGCAGGAGCACTTTCTGCTGCCCTTTTTGTCCCCTCTGTCTCTGTCCTTAAGCACACAGTCAAGGACTCCTAGCTGAGATGCTTAGCCTTCTGAGAAAGTAAACAATCTTGCCCTCCCCTGCTTAATAGAGACTCGGTCACGATGTGCCCTGCCTACTGAAAATGTGGTGGCAGGAACGTTCTCATCGAACTTGGGCTGTGGTTGGGGGATGGTCCCTGTAGGACTGGCCAGACACAGAAAAGAAAAGAAAGCAAACTCTCTGCTATGGAGTAGAGAAGCACTGGAAAGAAAGGAAAGAAAGGTGGTAAGGAAAGTGATCTGAAAGTCATTAGAGATCAAGGAAAAAAGAAAAAACAGGAAGAAAGAAGACTCCTTTGAACACGAATAAAATGTTGCATGGTACCTACAACTAGCCATAATTCATTTCTCTGCACCTTACCACCCCTGCAGGACTGAAAGGCGAGGCCCACACACCAGTGAAAAGGACCCTTTCCCACTTGGGATGCTCTGAGAGATGAATCAAACAAGATAATTTGCCCTGGCCTCTTCCTCTTCACACAAGGTGGTTTATTTTTATTTCGGTGATACATTGGGCTTCGGTGTGGCTCCTGAGGAGAAAATGCTGTGTCCACTTAGCTCACTCTCCACTAATTCCTTCATTTCTGAAAAAAATTCCTGCCTAGCAAGTCTTCTCCATCACATGTGGTATCCCCATTTGACAAGGAAGAGACGAGCCTACGCACACTCACCAGGAACCACACACCAGCAATCAGGTTGAAGCCAAATCAAAGTGTCTGATTCCAAATGCTCCCTTGGTCCCTCGTCTTTCTGCCCCCTCCCCCGCTCATCCCCTCTCTCACATAGGTCAAAAATTCCCTGGCAGAGTGATACATGGCACTGAGAGAAAATTATCCCGGTCATTTGGCTGGAAACTGAGCCCTAAACATCTATTTCAGGGGGCAGTGGGAACCGTCTCTGTGTACTCTATTAGTAACGGAACCAACATCAGAATAAAAAACCATGCGATCTCCTTAAAAAATTGCTGAAAATAATTCAGTGGGCTAATTTAAATATATGAGCTAATTATCTGTTGCATGTGAGTTAAAAATATGGAAAGTTTCACAAAGCATATTGACTAAAGAAAAAAAATAACCTTCCTTCCACTAATGAAATGTCAACACCAATGGCAGGATCCCATCATATTCTTTTCAGTTTTCACAATTCTGTTTATTATTCATAAGTGAGCTTCCTATTTCATAATTCTGAAATGAGAAATGTCCTCCTCTGGGTGGACATGAAAAGCAAAATTTTGGAAGAGTGGACCTCCCCCCTCCCAGGGCTTCAACTGTTGTGCTCAGTGGAATGGACGTGCAGTGTGATATGGGCTCACTGGGCCTGCGTAGAGAGTCAGGATATACTGAGTATGCAAGACACATGGTCATCATGGGATTTAGTCCACAGCAAGCAAGATCCTCGTTTCTTATCCAGTGAGGAGTTTTGGTCATGTTGTCAGGCCCATCTCAGAAAGGGAAACTGCTGTCATGATAGCATAGAGTCTGGGAAGGAGGGCCAAGCTGGCCCTAGCTTCCTTATTTTGCCATTGCTGGCGGCCACTGACAATATTTCCTTCTCTGGGCAGAACTGGACTTCACTGAAAAAGAAGTCGCTTCTTATGACTCGTGGTGAGTTAGAGGGTGTATTTTTTATGCCTGTGAAGGAAATGATCCGCCGTCCTCCATGCCTTGTGGCATCAATGCCACTGCAATTATTTTATCCAGTGGAAAACCAGAAGAGCAAAATACCCACCAACACACTGCATCAACAGAAATCAAAAGAATGTGTATTTCTAGTCTGGGTGGGGGACACGAGGGAGGGCAGTGTGATTTAAAAGACAAGTCCAGGGGCGCCTGGGTGGCTCAGTGGGTTAAGCCTCTGCCTTCCGCTCAGGTCATGATCCCAGGGTCCTGGGATCGAGCCCCGCATCGGGCTCTCTGCTCAGCAGGGAGCCTGCTTCCCCTTCTCTCTCTGCCTGCCTCTCTGCCTACTTGTGATCTCTGTCTGTCAAATAAATAAATAAAATCTTAAAAAAATAAAATAAAAAACAAGTCGCTGACCACCAACTGAAGGGAGCAGATGCACCACGTCTCCTTCAGAGAACCCCAGTTGTAGCTAATTTCCGGTGTCAGTAATGGGCAGGAATCATCACCAGCCTGCTCAGCCAAAGATACGTGATGCCTGTCAGGTGGTACCGGGCCTTTGTTTTTGGAACCCAAGAGGAAAAGTGGTGAGAGAGAGGTGGATTTTCACAGGCAACATGTAGGGGTGAACAGATTTGCTGGCTGCCTTTACCCAAATGAGGCTTTCTACTGAACCAAAAGATGTAGCAGGTTCCCAGGGGGCTTACATACATGGAAGGGAAACAGCAGTGGGTTCAAGAACATGGGTCTTAACGATTTTGATAGGCTCTGTGTGTCTCCAGACAATGTAGTTTTTTCCCACTTTTCAATTAATCACCTCTTCCCAGAATCTTCCTTGGGTGAACAAAGAATGCAACAAGATATTTTGTAGGGTGGCCAGGAGATCACAGGTCAGGTACAGAAATAATGTTGAAAAGTAATTAATTAGCTGACATGCTTCAGAAAACTCTCTTTGGGAAAAGTCTCCTGCAACACTCTGAAAAGGATAGGCTGAAGGGAAAGAGAAAAAGAGACAGGAAAGAACACATAAGGAAATAGGATGAAGATTTACCAAAGGAAGAAAAAAATCAGATTCCTTTTATTTCCCCTTTCAGAAGCGTTTTAAATAACATTTTCTTTCAACCTGCCCCACAATACTCCTCTTCTGTCAGTGTTATCAAGCTGGGTTTTCTCCCCCCAGTGAATAAACAGCAAACTGTTTCTGCAGGAGTAAATTGTATTTACTGCACACACAATTAGCCATAGTCTTACATGTCTTTGGAGTTGTTGTTGGAGTCTGCTTGTGTGGAGGAACTTGGGGATACACAAACGATCAAAACTCAGCAGAAGTTTCTGTATCATCTACTCAAGAAATTCAGTCTGCTTCCAAGGTATCAAAGAGGTCTTACCCCCTCCATGAACAATGAAATCCGAAAGCCAAAGAACAGATTATCTATCTGATTTACTAAGACTTTCCTTTCATTCTGGGGTCTACTATATTGTGATCATCAAGGAAAAGGATGTATATGTCGGTGTGTGATCTTTCCATGGCTTCTTCTGTTTGTATTCCTTGAAGGTGGCCACATGACTAGGGAATGATGTGAGGTTTAGGGAAGTCAGGTGCTGTAGTCTTTCACTTAATGTTAATTCTTTTCTTTTTTTTTTTTAATTTTTATTTTTTATAAACAAATTTTTATCCCCAGGGGTACATGTCTGTGAATCGCCAGGTTTATACACTTCACAGCACTAACCATAGCACATACCCTCCCCAATGTCCATTACCCCACCCACCTTTCCCGGCCCCCTCCCCCCAGCAACCCTCAGTTTGTTTTGTGAGATTAAGAGTCACTTATGGTTTGTCTCCCTCCCAATCCCATCTTGTTTCTTTTCTTCTTTTTCTGCCCCCCTAGTCCCCCATGTTGCATCTCCACT